>VZRZ01005092.1:56454-86279 GCA_013398175.1 Climacteris rufus | reverse complement strand
GGGGGAAGGAGCGGGGCGATTGGTCGGACCGTCTGTCAATTCGCCCTTTTCTGGCGTCTCATTGGCTCCTTTCCCGCTCTTCTCGCCCCCTCCACCCTTCCTACCTAGCATTTCCCCCTGCCGGAAAGGGGCGGGACGTCTGTGATGATTGACACGACATTCGGCCAATAAGATAAGGGGCGGAGCTATGTGGTGAGAGCAGCAAAGTGATTGGCTGAAGTGGATGTCAATCAAGTTGCAAGCAGAGAGCGGATTGGCGGATGCCGCGAAGGGGCGGTCTCTCCCAGAGCAGCCTGCTCTGCTGTCACATCCGCTGGTGCTGCACTCGCTGCTCCCTCAGTGGTTTCCTGAGGGAAGAGGGATCTCCAGAGGGGAGAGGGATCGCCGGGCTCCGCGGAGAAGCTCCGCGCCACGCTCCGATGAGCTCCCAGGACCATATATGGTCCCTCCATCCCGCCAGGCTGCATCCTGGTCTTTCCATAGGGAAGAAACAAAAGCGATGTATAAACCAGAACTGGTGTTATTTCAGCTTTTTCCTATACAAGGGAGTGGGAAGACAGTGAAAAATGTAGGAATCTGTACATAGTTTTCAGCTTGTATACCACACACACTATAGGGTTACATAATGGAGAGAGGCAAGAAGGAAGGGAGGGGGATTTTGCCGTGGTTTCTGTGGAGAGAGACCGGAGGCTTTGCAAAGGCTTCTCAAAGGCTTCTTAGACAAGCACTGCAAGGACTGTGCAACAAGGAAATAAGTGGTGAAGTACCACCACATTAATTTTTCAATCCCTCTTTCAATGTATGCTAATCACATTTCTCGGGAGCTGTAACCTTGAAATCTTCACCTTGCAGGTTTTTATACAGCGTCCAGTTTCTTGACCTGCTGCTGCAGCTTGCAGGAATAAACGACTAAAATGTGTGACAAACACCTGAGGATTTTTCATTTCCTTCAGAGGTGCTGCTGTTTTAAAAAGAAAGCAGTGTAGGTAATAAGAGACTTAGTTTCTGATTTGTATATAACCAGAAGGTTAGGTGGCAAAGCAGGACTAACAAAAGAGCCGGGTTTGTTTACTGTGAGGCAGCAGCAGGAAACTTGTGGGACACTTGTAATGGAAATACAGATTTTCCCATCTCCTGGCTTGTACTCCTTGTTAGCCTCTCCCAGAAATCCCTCTTCCATGCAGGCTGGGGATTATGCTCCAGTGATGAACCTGGAATTGCCCCACAGCTGGGAAGAAAAGATGCCAAGAGCCAGGAAAGGGCCCAATTATCCTGCTGTGTACACAAATTGCACTGAGTGTTTCAGAAGATTACCAGTGAGATCTGGAGGGAGGCTGTACCCTCTCTTTGACCCCATTAATCATTAGACCTATTAAGTCATCGCAGTGCAGCCTACACCTCTTGGAAAGGGAACAGGAATTGGTACTGCACATCCTTCCTGAGTTAACCCAACTTCCAGGAGGTCTAAGCAGTTCTCAAAAGCAGCAGTCAGAGAGAGCCAGGCCCTTGTGAAAGCCACCTAAACATCCCTCAGAAAAGAGGGAAGTCAAGGATTTACCAGCTCAAAGTGGATAGAAGGGAATGGGATGGGTGATTAATGTCCTAACATCATCTAATATTTATTCTCTGCCATCTGAATATTTCCAATTAAACAAAACCCTCGATATTTCGACAGTCTAAATACAAGCAGAAAGTTATTCTTATTCTGCACCAACCTACTGTTACTAATCTGGGGCTTTTCTCCATGGCTACCACATCAAAACAGGAGATAAAGATAAAAGAGAGAATTTCTGCCAGTGAAATTTAAGTCCATCTCGCTGAAAAAATAGGATAGCAAAGAGACAATACATATGTTCAATGTCCTGCAGACTCTGAAATTTTCACGGAGATTTCTGTGGCTTGCAGAGTCCCTGTGTTTACTCCATGTAGGGTGTGGTGTCTTATGCAGAAATAACAAGAACTGTCAGTTTAAACACAATTGTTTTAGGAGACACCTACATTTTTTAGTAGTTTCCTCTCGAAGAAAAATTTCCTTTGGAAAAATACTGATTTTTCTCTGTGTCCATTTCCAGAACAATTAGCACAGTTAAATACTCCTGTCCTGGAGGTTTCTGCCCATCACTTGAACTCCTGCTGAGGATGTGAGGAGCATCCTCTGAACCACAAAAAGCCCATTCTGGACCACACCTGCTGTCACAGGGAGCTGAGGCCCCCTGCCACCTCCCAAGGCAGCACTGTAGAAATTTAAAGATCAACTCTTAAGGGGCATTTTCAAGGTATGGACTTTACCTTTCAAACTTAAAGTTCCCCCAAGGATTTCTTGGCACTGTATTCTCCATAGAAAGGGTTCTGCTTAAGCTAGAAATTCAACTTGAGGTTCTTGTTCTAAATTGGGACCAGAGTAAAAATCCACTCAAATAGTGTAGAAAACAGTGGCTTTTGAGATTTTTTGAGGCCTGCTTCTGACTTGGAGAGCTTGAGGCAAACTCTGCATGTGTCATTAAACCCTTGGCTTTCTGTCTTGTGAAGACACCAGAATCTTTCCTATAAAGCATAAAAACTTCCAACTCCACACACACTTCTTGATCGTGGCAGCCCACACACCAAAGGAGACACAACAGCACAGAGCAGCAGCCAAAACAAAATAGGAGTGGAAAACAGTGACAACATTTTGTCAGGTGGTAATTATCAAATCAGGGCCTGCTTGCTGCACACACACACGAGTTTACAACTTTGCTGTAGTTTAATTTACTCTTGGGCATAACTTGGGAATGTTTCTGGAATAAAACCTTTTGGTGCAGCAGATAGCTTGGGAAAGGATTTGCCTCTGGGGGAAGGAAACAGTTTCAATCTCTCCTGTGTCTCTTGGAGGAATTTTTAATTTTAAAGCATTGATGATTATGCTAATTAGTGCTTACCCTCAAATGCCAGTGGAATATAAATGTTGATAGTAGCTAAAACATACTGCAAATGTGCAGCAAAGTCTTCCTCAGAGAGTCATCTGCGTTCCATGATAGCTCAGCTGGGAAGAAGCAGCATTCTTCACACGGAAAAGCAAAGTAACTCTCTCTTCTATCCATGCCATCCCAAGGTGGCACTTCTAGACTGCTCTGGATAGCCATGAATCAAGAATTACCTCATCACTTGGGTATGCTTTTCCATGATATGTGTGAAAAATGCCCAGTTTAGTTCCCAGGTGAACAGGATCCTTTCCTTCTGATCAGGTGTATGAGCAACATGATTTGGGTACATTCCTCCCATAACCCTGGGTTACAAGTGAAGCCAGCCCAAGTTTGGACCTACAAGAGGCTGAAGCTCCTGGCTCCAGAAGTGGATTTGAGGGGGGATGTTCAGGGGCTTTGCTCCTGCAAGCACAAGGACTCTCCATGCTAATAACCAACATAGAGTACGTGAAGATTCCTCACTACTCCTCCTGCATTTTTTCAGGCACTCTCAAAAAGACAAGTTCTCCCACATTCTAAAAGGAAAGAACTCACAGAACAACTCTGCTTACCAAAACACACATGGAAAAAAATTCAGAACACTTCTAGCTTTAAAAATTCCTCTATTTCTCAATCTTCAGTGATTTTTTCCCCCCTAGCTCCAGCCTTGTCATTCAATCATGATGAACTTCCATGCAAGTAGTACTGCCATTGCTTAATCCAAAGCCTTTAAAGCAGATGAGGTTGTATGTGTGGCTGCAGGGCTTAAACCTCTGGAGATATCACAGGCTGAATCCATTGCATGATTCTGCCTGAAGCTGCTTCTAATTCCCAACAAAGTTCAGTTGGGAACTCAGTTCTGAGCTGCTTCAGACACCTGAAGGTCTGTAGGGGAGCACTGGTACCTGCCACTGATCTTGGGAATAAAGTACTGACCTTGCTACAAAACTAAATGGGTTGTACAGTCCCAGCTACACCAGTTTTTCTAAAATTTCTTGTTTTCATCCCAATCCATTGGTAACAACACCTGAGAGGTGCCAGAGCAGAGATTGCCATATGGCTCAGTCTTAGTACAGGAAACAGAGCAGCTTCTTCCATGACAAAGGATGAGTTCAGCTGTCAGATCCTGCCAGCATGATGCTTGTCAGTCCCAGGACTACACAGATAGGTGGATTTCAGTGGATCCAAATGACTTAGAACTTGCTGATCAACTCCTGACATTTCCCCTTGGAATCACGGACCCCTACACAGCGATTTTAAAGGCACTGACCCTAAAATTCCTTGTCTTTGAGATCTTTTGCAGACCTCTCCAAAGCAATGCACAGGACTGCAAGGATTCATGGCCCATGGATTGAAAAGAGTCCTAGAAAAACACAATGCCTGGGCTTATTTTTCTGAAGATCACTCGTTAGATTTCCCGTCAGCACTGTCAGAGGGTGAAATCTTGGCCCCAGCTGAACTCAACAGGAATTTTGCCACTGACTTGAATGGAGCTAAAATGTCACCCCTGCTATTTGTCAAGCCAATTACATCCAGACAATACTTTAACATCTGGCTTCAACTGAACACACAGAGCAGTTCACTCCCTCAGTCTCTGAAGACAACACGGGACATTGGCTATCACCATAAAAAATGAAACATTTGTTCTTGGCAAGCTACTTGTAATAAAGGAGGGATCCATGCAGTGACAGTACAGGAACCAAATCCCTGCTCCTTAGCCTATAGTTATTGGCAATAGCATCAATAGATTTTCTGTCACTTTCTGGGAAGAATGTCAAAAGCACCCATCTACTGTTGCAAGTCATTCTGTTGTAAAAACTTTGTTTAGAACAGCAGATCTGGCCTCATCTGTGGTTTCTCACAGACGAGGGGGGTTTTCACCCAGCTCATCTTCTGTTTCCCAAGGCACTGGAAGGTCCCTTGGTTAGGTCAGGGAGCAGCATTTCCATCTAAACCCTTCTCTGAGTATGGTGGTCACAGATAAGGCTGAAGGGTAACTGATTGCAGGAGAAGAAATGGTGTGAACTCGTTTCCCTTTCTAAAAACCCACCTGAGACAAGGCAATATTGATTTATTGCAAAATACAAATGTTAGGTCACACGTGGGGCACACCTGTTCCTGGCAGAAAAAACAAAGCTTTGGAGTTGTATGATTAATGGTGATTAAAAAATCTATTTGAATGGGAAGAATCATAGGATCACAGAATGGTTTTGGTTGGAAGACACATTAAAGATTATCCAGCCCCACACCCTGCCATGGACAGGGACATTTGCCACTAGACCAGGTTGTTCCAAGCCCTGTCCAACCTGGCCTTGAACACTTCATCCATAACTTCTCTGGGCATCTCTGAGCATCCACGACTTCTCCAAGTCATTGGATGATGTTTGGAAGAACAAAGATTTAAAAAGAGAGGGGCTTTTCTGCATCAGGTGGACAAGGATCTGTTCCCAGCTCCAGTCCTGGTGAGTTGCTGTACTGCTCACCTGAGCAAAACCAGCTTCCCTTGCTCTCCTTTCATCCTCTGGGACACAAACCCAAACTCAGTCTCCAGCACCTGATGAGCCTTAATTCCCAGCACTTAAATAATTAGCTGCTCAAATGTACGAAAACAACTCTCCTTTTGTGGGTTAATGAAGGGAGCTGGGTTCCACTGAGCACAGCTATTAGGGAGCTGCTAATGCAGCTTTGATTCCATCGCCTGCCACTGAGCAGCGAGCCCCTGGGAGAGCAGCAACACAGGGAGAGCAACGCTGCAGGGGAAACCCTGGCAGAACTTTGGGGGTTTCTGCAGAGGGAAGGCTGGTGTTCTTTCTGTGTCTGCTGAGTTGCATCTGGGTTTGTGAAGATGCCACAGAACCCAAAAGGGTTAAAGCTCAGGGGGATCCCGAGGGTGGGTAGTTTGCTTTAATCACAGGCCAGGCAAAGGCAGTTTCTGAAGCAAAGTAACAAAAAGGTGACACACAGGGAAACCTAAACCTTACATTGCCACACAGCAGCTTCTGCCCAGTTTCTGTAGCCAGAGCAGTAGAGAAAAGCAAAGAGCTGGAAGGCTACAGTGGAACCAAAATGTTCTTGTCCTCTGTCTTGATTTGGCTGAAGAGTTGGTAGGAAACTGGTTGCAAAAAGTCAATCTTGCCTCATTTTGGCAGGTACAGGCATCGAAACTCTTCAAAACAAAGTTCTTTCTTTTGGATCTCAGCACAGGACTGGCAATTTTGTTTTTCCCAACTGGAAGGAGAAGGGACAGAGGAAATGTCAGAAGAGCCTGCAAAGGCTGCTTTGCTCTGCCCTGGGAGGTTTAAACCAAGGCCACATTACATGAGCAACTCAACACTGCTGGGACTGTTCCCTTCCTCTCTTTGCATCACTGTTTTGCTGCCTTCTACATGGAATAGGGAGAAAATCAGGGATTTTGAGATGTAACTGCAGCCATTTAACAAAGTCATGCAGTTTCTCAGACAACTGGAGATGAAAAGGCCTGGAGTGTTGATTTGCTCAGATTCTTCAGCCATCAAAAAGCCCTTCAGTCTGTGTCATTCTCCCCCATCCATCAGTACAGCCAAATTAGTGGTTCTGCAGCCCTGGATGTGGATTTGGGGCTAAATACCTTCTTACACTGAAGTTCTTCTCCAACAATATGCCCTGGAGCACATAACATCTGCCACATCTGCAAACCAAACCAAAACTTTCGACCTCTGTAAGAAAAGCTTGAAATTGTAATGCAAGCCCTGGGTTAATCAAGAAACTTGGTGCAGACACAGAAGGAGTTGAGAAGTTAACAAGGAAATCCATGGAAATGTGATGGCTTGTGCAGCCAAGTTGGTGCTTCACAGCCCAACCCTGAGAGCCAGGGACACCAGGGGCACCAGGGACACCAGGGACCTGCAGGTGCTCCAGAATCTCAGCACCTTCCCGGAGCAGCAGCACTTCCCCAGAGCTGGCCATCCCAAAAAAAGCACCTTTGAAAAGGCAGGGATGCTGCTTCTCATGTCAGGGCTTGTTGGGCCACTGACTTCAGAGGAGTAATTTAGCTGAAGCAATCAGGAAATAATTATTACACTGGAGAGTTAAAAGACAGTAATTAAACTGTATAAATAAATAACCGAAGTGACTAAAAAAGTCCACCCAAAGCCTACTTTTGGAGCACTATTTAATGTAAATGAATCACTTAGTGGACAATACAACAATCATCTGTTCAGCTTCTATTCATTATCAAAAACAATACAGAAGGATTGGCAGGGAATAGCCGTGTGCCAGAGGGAGCCCTTTAGGAAATACCACAGAATCTGGACTGGCTTTTGTCTGTTCTTCCATTGTGTTCTGACAATGCTTTGCTAATGAATGTCCAACGTCATTTCAGTTGTCTTTTTCTTTTTTTTTTTTTCCCCAAAACCAGATCAGGGGTAATCTTGGCCTTCCAGGGTTGCTTGTTCCTGTTGGAAGACTTCCACACATTCTGTATCAGTTTTGCCAAGGTCCAAGAGGCTGAGGATGTGTTGTCTCAGGCCCCCTGGGAAATCCCACTGTAGGTGATGAGACAAAATCCTTTGATTTGGGCAAAAATCTATTGAGTTCTAAAGAAATCATCACGTATCTTTAAAATATGCAGTACTTCAGTGAGTTGTATACTCAGTAAATTCGTCTTTTGTTACTCAATTTGAAAGGACAATAACCTCATTCTGAGAAATAAGCTCCTTTTCCATAGGGAGTATTTACACTGATCATTCCCAGCATTATCATGGGAGTTCTTTGCAGGAAACTGCAGGCTAAAGGGAATCCCCATTAGGAATCTGGGCAGCTAAACCTACCAGGCACCTATGCTGCAACAAACAGAGGTGAGACAATATCAAGCACTAAAATACTCTCATTATGCCTCAGAATTGATGATCCACTGACATTCCCATCTTTCAGGAGTTACTGGAATATCTCCGAGTTCATTCCTGAGGGTGTAGCAGGTCCCCAGAGGGGTTCTCTTTTCTTACCTGGTTCCTTGGCTCACTCCCATGTTGCTGCTGCAACTTCCAGCTCCTGCAGCGTTGCTGGTTCAGCTCTGTGCAGCCCCGCAGTGCAAAATCACTGAAACAGTCTGAGTGAAGAAAAAAGGGGAACAATGATACACTTTAGAGAATAAACAGGCTTTTCTGCTGAGAAAGTGCGTGTGGAATAGCACCCGGATTTGACTTTTCAAGGTTGTCTCTGAGGTTGTTTTATTTTGTGTTAAAGAAAATCTGAGGCTCTGCAGTAAATTTCTGCAGCCAGAGCTGATTTCTGTCAAATGCAGTGACGATGGAGGATGTGGGTTTCTAGTTAACACTATCTAAAATTTGAGATAGAAATGCACACTTCATAAAATCTTACTTCCAGCTCAGTCTTCCCAATAAAACAGACAGAGATGGCATCAAACCCTCCAGGGCTTGTGCTTGCAAAATCCCCACCAAGTTCACTGCAAGCTTGGTGAGCAATTTGGGAGCTTTACTCACAGCATGAACTCAGAATGCCACTGAAGGTGGGACTCGAGGGCTGACAGCCCCTCGGGGGACTATTTCTGAGATTGCTATTTCCAGCTTTTTGCTGTCCTTCAGCTGGAGATCATTCCTGCTGAAACAGGGGCTGCAGGATGGGTGGCACATCTCCGTGTGCTTGGAATAGCAACGGAGCCTTAAATAATTGGTGGGTTAGGTGAATTCCCGGGGCTGTGTGTGCTGATGCACGGCCCGGCTGCCACCTCGGGGCAGGACTGAGACCTCTGACATCGAACTGGGGCGGCCACAGCCAAAATCAGCCCTCCTGGAACTGCTGGGAGACACCATTGGTATTACAGCTACCTCCAGACACACCTTTCTTGGTACCCACGAGGCCAAGCTGCCACGTGGAGTGGAGAAAATGGGTGGTCGTGGCACCCTAAAACCGCAATCCTGAATGTTGCCCTTTCACCAAAAAAAGTTTATCGCTGGCCAGGGGTTGGGCAGGGAGGGAAAACTACCGAGCTTCTGATAAACAATAGTTCATTTTGCAAGATCATTGCCACCATTTGCACTAATTTATGCTATTTTGTAGCAATCTCTGT
Organism: Climacteris rufus; assembly: GCA_013398175.1. NCBI lineage: Eukaryota > Metazoa > Chordata > Aves > Passeriformes > Climacteridae > Climacteris > Climacteris rufus. The sequence continues at coordinate 77,270 of VZRZ01005092.1, read as the reverse complement.
TAAAAGACAAAATCTGTCAAGCATCCTTTTGATAGGAAAAACCCTCTGTTATTAAAGGCATCATCCTAATATTGGGAGAAAGAAAAGAAACCAGAATCATTACCCGCCCTTTGTTTAATAAACTTCCCCTAAAATATCCCCCAAAATTTATTCGGTAAAGTTCTGTTCCTCCCTGCTCCGGTAAGGGATTTTTTTTGTTAGTCCCTCGAGTGGATGCTGAAGTCAGGTCTCGCTGTAATTACACACCTCGCAGCAGTGCGGGAGACTTAATTAACAGAGTCACTGGAGGTGTGTTGTCAGACAGACACAACCCAGGGCTGCTGCAGGAGGCACCAGCATCCAGCTGCACTTGGCATCTTGGGGAAGAAAAGTCAAGTTTGCCGAGGATTTTGAGATCCTCCTGCAAAAAGCAGCGCGGACACACCCAGCAGCCTCTATTCAAAGCCCCTCCACTCCATCATCAGGCAGTCTGTGGTTTTAGAAATCTCTCTGTACTCACCAGGAGACGCTCTGCCACACGGCAAGATTTCACATTCTCTCCTCCCCTCCTCCCAAAAGTGTGACTCACCAGTTTCAAACGGTGACATTTCATTCCCAAACTATTCCGGGAGCAGCTGGCTCCATAGCACATGGGGATGTGGGGAGAAGGGAGGAGGGAAGGACGAGCCAGCTTGCACAGTGAAAACCACTCATTCTCTCCCCCACACAGGTATGTTGCTTTTACATTTCAGAACCACATAATTTGGGACACGCTGGCAGATTCCATCAGAGGAAAACAATAAAACAAGCACATTTCAGGGGGGGAAAAAAAAATCTGCATGCTCCAGTGATGCAATTCCCTGTCAGCCAGGAGGGAGAGGGGTTTGCTCTCCAGATGGATGTGAGGAAATGTCCTGTCCCCACTTCGCACTGTCCCTACGAGTCCCAACCCCGCCGTTCTGGGCGAATTTCTGTGTGATGCTGACCCGGGGTTTAGTCATCATCGATATCTTACTAACGATGAACAAATGCATGTGCAGGAGGATGATGACAACAGGGGCCTGACAGAGAAATCGCTGTCAGCTCCCGGTCCCGAGAGGAGTTTGTGTCACCCTGCAGTCCGAGTCCCTACCGTGGGGACATCCAGCAGCACAACATCCCCCGGCGGGCACCGGCCTGGCCAGCACACACTGCACTCACAGAGTCGGGATATTCCGAGCTGGGAGGGACCCACAGCATCACCGAGTCCAGCTCGGAACGGCCCATGTGGGCATGGAAGCCTTGCCCTTGGCAGGGACTGTCACTGAGCGGGGCCGTCGGGCCCAGCCCCGCTCGGTGATGCTGGTACCATCCCGGGGCATGGAGCTGTGACCCAGCCCCGCTCGGTGATGCTGGCACCGTCCCGGGAAAGGGAGCTGTGACCCAGCCCCGCTCGGTGATGTTGGCACCGTCCCGGGGACGGAGCTGTGACCCAGCCCCGCTCGGTGATGTTGGCACCGTCCCGGGGACGGAGCTGTGACCCAGCCCCGCTCGGTGATGTTGGCACCGTCCCGGGGATGGAGCTGTGACCCAGCCCCGCTCGGTGATGTTGGCACCGTCCCGGGAAAGGGAGCTGTGACCCAGCCCCGCTCGGTGATGTTGGCACCATCCCGGGGATGGAGCTGTGACCCAGCCCCGCTCGGTGATGCCGGCACCATCCCGGGAGACGGAGCTGTGCAGGAACCCCGGGGGAGAGCCGGGATGCCCGCGGGCACAGCAGCAGCCTGGCACCGAGGCACTGCGGGCTGCAGGGAGCGTCCCCGGGGAGGAGAGAGCCCCGGGGAGCCGCGGCAGGGGCCCAGCCCCCGGTTCTGAGCGGGTGTGCCGGATTGGAACAGGCTGTCACAGCCCAGCCCAGCCCAGCCCCGTGCATGTCTGCACAGGAAATGTTTGATTACACTTTCATTCATCTCCTCTGCCGCCGCTAGAAAAGGGGAGGCTGTTCCCGTGGCTTTCTCTGCCCGGCAGCAGCTTGGGACCTTGTGCTGGTGGATCCGAGCCGAATTCCCATTTTTTCCTTGGGAGAGCCCCACTGAAAGCAGTGCTCGTTGAAGGAAGAGGAGATGGCTCGCTGCTCCATCCTGGCATGCAGCAGCAATGACCTTGGCTAGGTAACCATCTCCTGAATACAAAGATGGATATAAAAGCAGCAAATCCCTTTTTAAAAAACACCCAGTCTTCTGCTAAGGTAGGGAAAGGCAGTGGTTTGTTAAATAAATGCGTCTGTCAGAGCTGGATTTTTTTTCCCAGCTTCCCTAAATGCCCTTCACCAGCAGAGAGGGGGAGGGGACCTGCTCTTTGAAGCCTTTTCCTTATGGGAATAGAAAGCACGGAAAGAATTCAATTCTCTGCCACAGCCCAGCAGCACTGATCCACACTTCAAACCCCAAAGCCCGGGAGCCCAGCGGGCTGGTGGGTGCCTGGAGCCTGCAGTGCCACAGATTAGCCTTGTTCGATATCCTGCATCATTAAGTGTCCCCCGTGGTGTTCAAGCACAGAAAGAGGGGAAGGAATGGAGATTGGGGAAGAAAAATTAGGAAATTCTGTGCAGAAAGAACTGCGGTTATCCAAATCTTTGATCAAAGCACCATCTAGTGAAGAACAGGCTCCTTGCAGCTGGCAGCGCTCTGGGCAGCTGCACCAACATTTGCCTTTCACCACAGGTTTGCTCCTAAAAAACCCCAAATATCACCCAAATATGCACGGCCATATGCTCAGCCTGCACTGGATCTGAAGGAATAGGAGCGTGAACCCAAATTGCTGCCCTCTGTGTAAATCTTTCTCCGTGGAAATGCGTTCCTCTCCTCCCATCATCTCCCACCAGGGAACCTCAGCCCCCCTGAAACCCGCAGGGAACGAGGCACCACAGGAAGGGAATGATTTCCATGTTGTAGTTTGGGCGCTGAGGAAAAGAAAAGGTGAGTGAGCGGTCCAAGGTCGTGCAGGAAGCCAGAGGCAGATCCGGGAATAGAGATCAGCCACCCTGGACCCAGGGATGCCTGAACAATAGCACAGCCTCTCCCTCTGTTGTCATTTAACTCCTTCCTGACCCCCCAAAGCCCAGGAGAGGGGTGGGCTCTCCACTCCTCTGCAGATGTGCCTGCGCCTTTACAGCTCTTGGGGGCCCAGCCCTCAGCTCTTTGCTGCTTTTCCCACTCCAAACCAAGGAGGGAAGGCAGCAGGGAAGGACAGGGTTGGATATCCGGAGAGCAGTGAAGCTGCAGGTAGGAAATATTTCTGTACAGTGGGCCTGAGCTGTCCCCTCCGCAATTAAAACAACTGCAATTAGCATCTTTTCATGGAAATGGTACCTCAGCTTTGGCATTTCTGTGTGTGACAAAATATCACTATGTCCCCTGGAAGCTTTCAACTCCATTAAAATGATTGTGGAGTGTGAGGATCTTTAGCTGCAGGAGGAGAGGAAATTGCTCCCTCTCCCTCTTGCCCAGCTTTTGGGTTATCCGCAAGGATTGGGGATTTGCAGCACGATCACACATCAGAAATGCAGTTTCACTAAGTCTACACTGTTCTCACACTGAGCTAGGAAATGCTGCAGTGCAGGCTCTGGAGGAGACAGTAATTACAAACAAACCTTATAGAAAATAACTGGGAAAGAAAAATAATACTCAGGGGGTGGAAAAAAACAGTGACTGCAATGAACTGAACCTGCAGCAAAATTCTCCCAGAGACAAGAGCTGAAACAGTGACCAAGTGTTCAGCAAGAGTTCTCTGAAAGGAGTTTGGTGTCCTTGAGTGAGAGCCCAGTTCCAAACCAGAACTATAACTGGGGCAAAAAGTAAGACCAGCTTCTTGGGTCACTGTCTGGAAGGGACACAGACAAATCTGCAAAGAGCTGCAGGGGCAAAGAAATGGAAAAGCCCCAAGAAGCCCTTATTTCTCTGTTTCTCATCCTAAGCCTGTTTTTTTCCCCCTACCACCCTAGAATGTTTTCATTCACTCCTATAAACCCAGTACATGGGAGCAGGAAGGGAAGGAGGAGAGTCTGCACCCTTGTATCAGGGGTTGAGACAGGAAAATCTTGAATCATTCCACAGCCCTTTGAACATTTACATTTTCCAGCCAAAGGTGCTGTGAAAACTGGGAGCTTTCAGTTCAAACCAGTTCAAGGATGTTTTCCCTGGGGAAAGGTTTTGTTACCCTGTGGGGATTTCTGCCCAGATTTTTGCTCTGAGGATAAGCAATCAAAGCTTTTCTTACAGAAGGAAGCTACATCTACTCCTTGAAAAAAATCGTGACAAATAAGAGCCCAGAAGAACTAGGGCACAAAATTGCTGCCCTAGAGATGAGGGTTAAAAGGCTGCAGATCTGCACCCAGTGATGCAGTAATGTGGATGTCACCAAACACAAGTGCAAATAGTTTCTCGAGTTCGGAGCTTTTTCTCCCCCCAAAAAAAGAGCTTCTGCACTTCAAGAGGGCAGTGATAGAACAGCAGGATGTTTGTCAAGGAAGTGTTAAATGCTAAAAGGATTCCAGCCCTTTGCAGTTGTGGCCTGACACAGAGAGAAAGAGAAGAGGAGAGATTTGAGTGCTAATGAAAACAACAGGCATAGTTTCAGATTAAACCAACCTTTACCAGTTGGGGCTTGCACGGTCTCCAAAACCCATCCTAGATTTGGGGTAGATTCTCCACTAATGTTTCTGGGAATAAAGACATGTTGACATAAGTAAATCATCTAATTCCCATCCAGGGTGTGTAAATCAGAGGTGAATGTGTTGCTAATTGCATTAGACTAACCTAAGAAAACGGAATCCCACTCAAAGCAGCGAAGTCAAGCTTTACTTTCCCTCTCTAATTGCAGCTCCAGTCTGACCCTTTGCTCTGTGACTCGCTGGGTACCTGGTTTCAATCAACTTTGCCAGCATCTGCCAGACTGGGGACAGACCATTCCCTGTTAAGATAAATGTTTGGGAGACACCAGGTAAATGTCCAGAGGAGCCTGGGCAGAGCTCTCAGGTAACTGCTGTCCTGTGCCTTGGCTGCAGCTCATCCTGCCCTGCTTGGGTGGGAAAGATGAATTGTTTTTTTCCAGCTCTGATTTTCAGAAGATTGGACTGACTACAGCTCGCAGCAAGGCTGACACAACATAAACCACCTTCTTCTGGGTTTTATTTTTCCATTTCATTTGTGTAAATAAAATTATTGATTCTTCCATTTCCTTCCATATTGGTCCTGAAGTCAAAAAAGTGCATTATCATCCTTCCTTTCAGAAGGTGATTTTAAAGGAAGATTTTGAATTATTTTCTCCTTTTTTTCCCTGAAATATTGATCCCTTACTAATGATGAACTGGCACTGAAGCTTTGAATTCATTTCAGCGTTTTCCTTATTAGAAGAGAGGAGCAGAAAAAAGTTATAAAAATTTATGATAAAACCATCTTTCAAAGAGCTGCCATAAAAAGCTGTCCTTTATCTCACTGCTGTTCACAGGGAAACACATCTGGGATTAACTGCCCTTGGAAAACACTTAGATATTTCTGACTGCCTCTGTAAATGTGCTTTCTGCACACAAATAGCTCCCTATGTTTTTCTCCCCCCATTGCTTCCTCAGGGCAAGAGTCCTGACACATTTGGACTTTGGGCTTTGGGGATCACTGGAGTCAGGCAATGCTCTGTGGCCCCTTATCAGAGCCAGTACCAGAGCGAGGGCATTTAAAGCTGCACAACCTGCAGCACATCCAGGCCCCATTTCTGCACAGAGCTCATGGAAAAACTGAGAAATCAGGTTTTCCTCAATCATGGATTTGAAAGGGGCTCTGCAGAAATGCCTCTTTTCTCCTCCCAAAGGAATTCAGCCTCATTCCTCACAGTCACACCTTGTCCAGAGCCCTCTCCTGGGCCAATGTCACTCTCGGGCACAGGGTGGGATTTTGGGGGTGTCCTGTGCAGGGCCAGGAGTTGGATTCAATGATCCCTGTGGGTCCCTTCCAACTCAGGATATTCTGTGATTCTATGGTGTTTCTGCATCTTCAGTTTTCATGTGGAGCTATCAAAGAGGACAGAATTTAGGTCGGTGTAATCAGCAACAAGCACATCAAACAGTGACCACTGCAGATGGGAAGTCAGGATGTGCAGGGAGGGGTCAGAGAGGGACCAGGCTCTGCTCCATGGGGCCCAGCAATGGCACAAGAGGAATGGACACAAACCGATGCCCAGGAGGTTCCACCTGAACATGAGGAAAAACTTCTTCCCTATGCAGTGAGGGAGCACTGGGACAGAGACCAGAGAGGGTGTGGAGTCTCCCTCACTGGAGATATTCCAGAGCTGTCTGGACACAGTCCTGTGCCATGTGCTCTGGGATGGCCCTGCTGAGCAGGGGGCTGAACCAGATGCCCCAATGTGGTCCCTTTCCGCCTGAGCCACTTTGGGATTTCGGGACAGGCAATGCCCACCCGAGGGGGAACCCCGGGAGGGGCGGAACCCCTGGCCGACAACGCCGCTCCCCGGCCGGGCCACACGGGCGGCAGGACCAGTGAGGGCAGCCGCCCTTCTGAAGCAACTTCCGGTTGGCGTCACGGCGGCGCTGCCCCGGCGGAAGTGCCCGGCGCGGCACTTCCGGTGGTGGCCATGGTGACGGCGGCGGCCAGGTGGGCACCGGGGGGACGGGAGGGCACCGGCGACACCCGGGAGGGGCCGGGGGGCTGCGGCCGCGGCCGTGAGAGGGGTGCGAGTCTGGGGACTGCGGGAGAGGTTGGGAGAGCGCGGCGCTGATGCGCGCAGGGACACCCCGCGCTCCCCAGGACAGAGTTCACCGCTGGTGCTGACATTAAATACGTAATTACAGATAAATCAGGGCGGCGCTCAGCCAGCTCTCGTGTTCTCACGGTGCTTTAGGTGGTTCTTGATTTGGTAAATGTCTGCGAAGTACTGTCTTTGGAAGAACAAGTGTTTTAATTTTCTAGTCATGCCACCTTTGTTCTGTCCCGAACACCAGTAGAGGATTTCCGAGTGGGAGGGCTGGGATTACAGTTCGTAACTGGGTGAAAGTGGCAGGAAGATTTATGAAAAAACGATTTAATAGAATCCTAGACTGGTTTGGATTGGAAAGGACCTTGAAGCCCATCTCATTCTATCCCCTGCCACGGACAGGGACATTTTCCACTAGAGCAGGTGGAAGACCAGATAATTTCTCAAATTCGGGCTTTTCCGGGGGGGGCTGGAAACATATATTTTCCCTTTTGCTGTACCATGGGTTGAGGTTGTTGTTTTGCATAATAATTATGGAAGAACACAGGCAGGATCCATTGAATGACTGCTGGGATACAATAAAAGTTTCCTTAGGTGATGCTGCAGGCAGTGCTTGGGGATGACACCTTTCTTTTGAGAATTCCAGCTGGGCTGTTGTATTCCTTCTCCTGGGTTTGGATTGGAAAGGACCTTGTTTTCCCTCATTTCTGTTTCTGTTTGGGATGAGGAGCTCTGTCCTGTTCCTGCATTCCTCCTTAGGAGTTTCACTGGTTTCATAAGTTTGAGTTCACCTCCTGCCAGTCTGGGGGTTAAATTCTCCCCCTCAGTGGAAAGGTCACAGCCTGTATTCCCGAGGTTCGTTTTTAGAGGCAGCCTTGGCTGAGCTGGCATTGGCCAGGGCACATTTGCTTGGATTGCTGCCATTTCCAAATTTAAGTCGGGGCTGTCCCGCCCCGGGAGCGGAGGGAGCCTCCAGCTCAGAGTCACTGCAAGTGAGCCCTGTTCTCAGGTAGGACATTGTGCTTTCTTCACACTAAAGTCCTTCCTCGAGCCTAGAGCTGCTGTGCTTTTTGCCTTAGGAAAACCAGATTTTTTTTTTTCCCTTTCCTTTTTGTCCCCCCACCTGTGGATTTGGGAATGCAGCCCCCAGTTGCTGCCACTGGTCACGGAAAGGACAATGTGATTGTGGGAGGCTGAAGCTGCAGAATCTTTGGTGTTGGGGAAGCTCTCAGGGGTTTGGTTTTTTAGGACCTGGCCTCATCTTTGCTGCCTTTAGTGCACCCTTGACCTTATCAACTGATATCCTTGTTCCTCTAGAAACCATTGTGCTGGTTTTTATAGGACAACATCCAGGTTTTGTTTTAAGGGGAAACTTCTGGGTTTTTCACAATTGCATAAATGTGATTTATTGTATGGGAAGCCCTCAAAAAGTTTCCAATCACCTGTATTTGCTCACATTATCAGTGTTCTTATCTCTGCTCTTTAATAACCTTTGTGTTCCAATCCTGCCTTTTGGGATGGAGAACTGGGAATTACAGGACTGGATTTGAACCAGTTAATGAGCAGTGCCTTCTCTCCTGCTGAAAACCTGGTGTTATAAACATTACCTGTTAATAACAAGGGTTTTTTCAGTGTGAATACCCAAATTATTGAACAGAGGTGAGAGTGGGGTCTCAGAGCTTTGAGCAGGAGCTCTGAGATAGCCAGTTCATCTCAAATTAGGTGTGGAACCCACGTGTTCCCCACCCTCAGCCATGTTTTTAATGTGACATTATTTATTTATTTAGTCAGTGATTCAGCACCTTCAGTATAACAAACTAAAACAAGGGGTTTGTGATATAAGCAAGGCTACAAAATCAAAGCAGAACTTGTTGCTGTAGGTCTCAAGTGCTACAGAAATTCTTGTTTCCAAAATCACTTATTCAGCTGGGTTTTCCCCTCTCCCAAGCCTGACCCAGCTGAGATTTTCTTTGTCCTGGGGCTCTGTTAAGGGGCCATTTGAGCACTTTGGAAGAAGGCACTGCATCTGCCTCCTTAATAAAAAGGGATCTACATCTCTGATTGGCAAATCCCTCTCTCCTCACTCCACTCCTTTCTCTTCCCCATCCCATATTTCCCCTCCCCAGAGGAGTTACCTGTTGATTCCAGCTCCAGCCTGGAAGCTGCCAAGGGAGGTTGTTGCTGCTGCCTGGGTTCTTGTCCTGCTGCAGCCCTCAGGCAGAGATGGTCAGTCTGCTCAGTTCCTGTGTATAATATGGAGGAAAAGGAAAGAAAGACAATAAAAGACTTGGAAATATTTTTCAAATGAAAAAAGAATTAAAGGCAGAGCGTTCATGTTTAAAATTAAATGAATAATAATTGTTTTGATTAAGTTATTTAGGCAAAGCTGGTTCATATTGAGGAGCAAGGGATGCCCTCTGTCAAAAACACCTTTTAGTTGCAGGTTTGGGGGCTCTTTTGCTCTGTGGCAGAGAGTTCAGGGCTTGCAAAGTCAACTTTTATTTTTGCCAAAGAATCTGGAAGAACCATGCTGTAATCCAACAAGGAACTCCCTCCCATCTCCCAGTGTGCTTTAGTTAGGAAAAGTGAGGAAAGCCCCCTCTTCCCAGTTACCTTCTCACCTGCATTTCACTGGAACCACAACCAGAGCAGGGCCAGACTTCTGCAGTGCCTCATGGAGGAAGTGCCACTGCACCTGTCAGCTCCCACTTTGGAAATAATGAAAGGGCCTAAACGTGGGCTGAAGATTTTTTGGATTGCAGAATGTCCTGGAAGCCCAGTGTCAGCACAGCACCTGTTGTCCCTGCCCACACCTCGTCTTCTGAATCTCCAGAGACCTTTGAGAGCACAGAAAAAAGGGAATCATAAAGCAGGCAGCTGCTTTCAAGGACCATGAGCATGAACCAGTCAGGAGAACCTTCTCACCCAGCCTGAAGAGCCAGTGGCCTTGTGCCTAAACAGCTCTTTCCCAGGAATTATTTTAGGGAAGATCCATTCTCTTATGGCAAATCAACCCTACCAGTCCCTGCTGTAAACCAGTACAAAACACACCCTGTGTGTACTCCCTCAGCACAGAGCAGGAGGAATGAGATGCTTTGCAGTGGCCTGAGCTTAATCCTCCTTTTGGGTTTCTGCTTTCCCACCCTGGGCACACTCCCTGTGCCTGGGGGAGCTGCTGTGCCAGATGTCTCCCTGTTATTCACAGTGGGTCACACCAGGAGGTGCTTCCCAGACCACGAGTTAGCTCAGCATGGGAAGCTCCTCGGGACCCCAAGAGGAGCTGTGTCCTAACCTGGTTTGATTTTTAGACCTTGCCAAGTTTATTTAGAGCAGTCTTTGTGTGTTATTTTATTGTGTTCCAGCTCTACCCCCAGAAATACTTATTTTAATCAGTTCACTACTATTTCAGCAAGCTGTTCACTGAGCAGCTATTTGAGGAATTCTCTCCAAGCCCCTGATGGACATCTGGAAGAGCCTGGTATTTTCCACATTAGCTCTGTTCCATGGCATGCAGAGCCTCTGCCATCCCCTCAGCTCCACACAAGCTCAGTCCTGCTCAATGGCTGAATTCTGCCTTAGCATTGTCGTTACCTCTTGGTTTCTGCTTCTCTGCTGTCCTTGTGTTGGAAGGAGCATGAGTTGTTTGCCCAGAATTTTCCAGTATCTTCTTCTGTCTTGCAATTCAAACTGCAAGAGTTCAAACTGTCTGCACAAGAAAGAAGGGAAAATACACTGATATTTGGGTTTGACTTTATGTGTGACCCAGAAGATTTCAGGAAAGGACTGTAATTGACTTTACTCTGACACCAAGCTTTGATAAGAGCTCAGGAATATACAGAGGGAAAATTAGTGGCCTTTTCCCAGAAGTCTCACTTGCTCTTTGGCCCTGTAGTAAGCTGTCCCATAAACTACTCCCTTGGAGGAATGGCTTAGCAAGGAGATTAGGGATGTGCCTTGGTATCAGAATCCAATCCCAGGATGAGATTTCAGTGTGTTAAGCAAATAACTTCCGTAGAGAGAAAACCTGGAGCCTCCAAAAGACAGACTGGCTTATATCCATCTGGGATAATACACAGTAGCTGATCCCTGGTTTGCAGATACTGTGGTACTGGCTGTTCTAGAGACATCTGAGAGTTTTTATTACAATCAGAAGAATGTGGAGAAATATCCCAGCCCTGAGGAACGTCCACTCTAAATACACTTTGTACAAGAGGGTGAACTTAGAGCAAAACAGGAGAACAGGATCCCTGAATCCAAGCTTGTTACGTGACAGCTGACAGGATGCAAAGCCAAGTGTCCTGCTGGGGTGTTCACATTACCATTTAAATGCTTAAAATTGGGTACTGATGTGAACTTTCCAAAGCCTAAATGAAGGGATGAGGAAATCTGTCGAAGATACAGAGTTATCTTGGTGGTTTATTGGTGGTCTAAGGCCGGGTTAAGAAAAATAATTTCAAAATAATGTTCAAGCCTTTGCTTATGTTCTTAGTGGTGAAATGACCTGTTTCCTTTCATGCTGTGGCTCCTAGGAAGACTGTTGAGAAAGGAAAGCTCATGGATTTCACAAGCACAGTCATCATCCCGCTGCTGTTCGGCAGCCTGGGCATCTTCGCGCTGTTCCGGCTGCTGCAGTGGGTGCGCACGCGAGCCTACCTGCAGGAGGCTGTGGTGCTGATCACAGGGGCCACCTCAGGCCTGGGGAAAGGTATGGACCCCCAAGGAGGGCACCAGGGCCAGGACAAGCAGGGGTTGTGCAAGGAGCAGCTCTAGGAATAAAGCTGGAAGGAGCTGGAAGTTCCTACTGATCCCAGTTTTCAGAGATGTGGCTCCCAATGAGTTATAACCACAGCCAGTGCAGATTGGGATGCAAGAAAGTCTCAATATTCGTTAAGGAAAATTTTAATCATCGTGTATAAATTGGAGCTCATTAAAACCAGGAGTGAGTTATGCTGGTCTTGTGCTGTCAGGGGGCTTTTCCCTAAATCCTGAAAAAGCCAGGAGGGCAAAATGTTTCTCTAAAACTTCTCAGAACTGATGTGCTGCATTCATGTTTGTTGTACTTCCAGCTACTCTGCCAGACTTTCCATTCCTTCTCCCTGCTCCTCACCCTCAGGTTAAGGTACCTTTCCTCTCATGGTACAAATCCATCCACTCTAAATTCAAACTCTTGGCATTATTAACACCAGGGAGTGATTTTTTTCCAAATAAAATTTATGTTTTGCTTCAGGAATTACGTTTGGCTACGTTCCCTAATTCTGCTTTCTATAATTGCTTTAAAAGCTTCCTTGTAGAGAAGACAAGGTGCTCCCTGCTTTCAAGGCCTCTCATTAGGATGAGTGCATTTATAGAACAAATAGAGCTTTAATTGATGCTGCCTTTGCATGTGAGTTTGTCCCTAAGGACGGGGGAGTTCAGGAACTGGCCAAAGGAGATGAACTGGTTCTCTCTGCCTGCCACAGCCCAAGAGTGGGAGTGGTAAAGGATTTTGTATTTCACATCAAGAAGAGAGGGAATTGGTATTTCAGGAGAGACCTCCCAGCTGGGCAGCTGGAGCACCATGTGCTGTTTGGTGTAGAGACTTCCACTGTTGTACAGTGAAGTTTCCTCCCTTATTGATTCATTTGCAAGATCTTCAATACTCCCTCACTTCTAGTTATTAATACACCAAATCACCTCTAATTACTGTGTGCTCTTAATACCCTTTCTTACCATCCACTGTCATCCCTTGTGCAAACAAGCAGTTTGTCCCTCTGGCTCCCAGAGGGGACAGGAACATGCAATTAGCTCTGAAAGGAGGATAATAGCCTGGCATCCCTTCTTCAGCCTTTTCCTGATGTAGAGAATCACCTTGATGTAGCCATTAAATCCAAGGCTTCCAGAACCTCTGGAAGTGTTTATTAAAATGGAAGCTCCCAAGAGCAGGCCCTGCTGTGTAAGATGACACACACAAGGTAACTGTGGTCCCTCTCAGAAAGGCATAAAGTCAAAAATGAAGAGGCACAGGCAAATTTGAGCAGCTGAGGGGGAGGAGGTGCAAACAGCATGATAACTGTCTAACCAGCACAGGATCTGTGAGCACAGCAGCTGCCTCACCACTCTCCTGTGTCTGTCACAGTCACAGGACAGTGGGACATGGCTGTGACCTGGCTGCAAATCTGCCTCAGCATCACACAGCAGCAGTGGAGCCACCTCAGAGCCCTGCCCCCAAACAGCTATCACCAGGTCTGATGTGGATCTGTCCTTGTCTGGTACTCAAATGCCTCCTTTTCTCTCTTCCTTGCTTCCTCCAAAGAATGTGCCAAAGCTTTCCATGCAGCTGGCTCCAAGCTGGTGCTCTGTGGCAGAGACAGTCAGAAGCTCAAAGAGCTGGTGCAGGAGCTCTGTGCTGTGAAGAATCACCGGAAAAACGTGAGTTCTTACAGAAGTTAAGAATTGCTTGTGGGTTGTTCTCTTGAGCAACAGGAAAAAGGCAGCTCTGTGGTTAGGGTTAGATGTGGATATAGGAGTACAGTGAGCTGGCATGTCATTTCTGGTAAAAACCCCACAAAAATATGCCATCTGAAAGAGTCCTTGGCTAAAAATGAAAGTGAAAGCACACAAGGGCAGAGTGCCCAGTCCCCTTGCACCTGTACCTCATATACTGAATCTGGAAAAGTGACTTTCCTTCTGTTGGCTTCTATTTTTGATGTCCAGTCCTGCTGACAGTGGCTAAGAAAGGTATTGCTGCCTTCTGTAGAAAAAACATGGGTTATGTTTTGCCTTTTTCAGATGCATTTTTTTAATAAGGCAACAGGAAACTTTAGTATTTGAGGAAGATCTCCCTTGCCCCTTTCCTAGGCTCAGGTATAAAGAACAGGCTACAGGAGCAGAGAAAGACAAGAGCACAACCTGCTACTGTCTTGTGTTCCTGCCACATGGAACTGTTGCACAAGGTCTGGATGGGCCCTGCTCCTGTTGCTTCCAGAGCTGGGGAATCCCACCTTGAGCTCTAACACCCAAGCTGAACTGTATTTTGCTAACTTTAGTTTATTCACAGACACACAAACCTCACACTGTGGTGTTTGACCTCTCGGACACCAAGAGTGTGGTGAGTGCTGCTGAGGAGATCCTGAAGAGCTTGGGCCACGTGGACATCCTGATCAACAACGCAGGCATCAGCTTCCGAGGCACCATCGTGGACACAGGGCTGGATGTGGATAAGAAAGTGATGGAAACAAATTATTTTGGACCCATAGCCCTCACCAAAGGTACCTGTGATCCACAGTACAGGGGGACAGTGGGCTGGGCTGATGTCTCTGCACATCAACACAACTGAGCACAGCTTAACTTGTAGCTGGTACAGCACAGTGTGGGAGGGGAGGAAGGGTTTGGATTATGGACAGACCTGAGGAGGTGCTTGGGGTGTGTGGGAAGTACCCCATTAGAGATGGTACCCAGTTCCATCCCCTGCCTCTAGCCTGGCAGGAACTTGGGAAGAGGCCCAGTTATCCTGTCTGCACTGACAGAACACCAGAGAACGTGGTGGGGGTTCCATGGAGCTGCAGCTTCCCTAGGAAGCTTTGGTTACACAGAAAGCTCAGCCCCCAGGGTGTCAGCTGCAGGAAATGGGCAGATGTTCTGGTGGCAGAACAAGCAAGTCCTGCTGCCCCCAGAGTGGGAGATCAGAGCCACCACAGCAGCCCCTGTGCAGCTGCTGGCACAAGGAGTCTCCTCACAGGTGAATGTCCCAGCCAGAGGCATCCCCAGCACTGTCCCAACCCCTGCACTGAACAGGGATCTTGTAATTCCCTTCAGCATCTCTGAGTGCTCTGAAAGCTTTGATTCTTGACAGCAGCAATGGCAGGACTGTTGTCTGAATGGGTCTTTTCTGTCCTTTGCTAGCACTTCTCCCCTCCATGATCAAGAGGAGACAAGGCCACATTGTGGCCATCAGCAGCGTGCAAGGCAAAATAAGCATTCCTTTCAGATCTGCATGTAAGTACCTCCACAGAAGATGGGAAAGACATATTTGGGGCACCAAGCTGAATAAATACTTGGCTCCTGCTTCCACATTTAGCTCTCGATGGAGCTGGCTGTGTGCAGGGAAGGCAGAGCTGTGCATCACCCTCAGCGTGGTCACAAATCACTGACAGCCCATGAGGAAGGCACTCTCAGATACAAAATCTTGGCTCTGTCCTAAAGTTTTTAAGGGAGGGAGAAGGAGAATATGTTTTGAAAACAGCTTGATAGTCCTGTCTTAACACTTGAGAGTCACTACAATTCCATCATTTTAGGGTAATTTATCCTTGTCATTTGTCTGCATTATCTCCTCTAAGAAAGTAGGAATTTTTTGTTTTAATAAATGATGAAGTGCCATAGTACAAACAATGCCAAAATAAAAGCCTAAACAATCATCTTGATCCAGGAAATTCTTCATGCTAAATCAGTTATGAAAAGAAATACTGGTGAGATTACTGAAAAAGCCTTTTAAAAGATGGATGAACTAAGAGGAGAGTGTTTGGCACACAAGCATCTGTAAATCACAGAAAAGAAACACCAGAAGTACAGTGGTGATGGCATAAGATGGGTGAGGAACGATGCTGAGTGGAGGAGAGCCTGGAATGTGTGAGCCATGGGGTCTTGTGGTGCTGTGGGTCTGATTGCTCCAGGGAGTGTGTTCTGAGGAGCTCCCAGAGCCGTGTGGATGTGGCAGCAGGAGCTGAGCAGGAGCTCAGTGTCCTCCCAGGGTGTGCAGGTGCTGGTGCTGGCAGTCCCAGGCAGTGACCGAGCCCAAGGAGTCACTGAGCCATGTCACAGGGGAAATCCTGCCCTAGGCCACACTTCCCTGCTCCTGCCTGACTGTGTGATCTGGTGTTGCCGTGTGTGCAGCCAAGCTCTGAACCTGCTCTGCAAGTCCCCAGCACCCAGCACGTGCAGGGCAGCCAGCTCTGCCCTCCAAAGGCTTTGGGTCTCCTTTATCAGGAGGGGGAGGCAGCTTGGGTTCACTCTGGAGTGCTTTGCCAGGGTCTGATACTAAGCTCAGGATCCCAGCCAGTTTTCAACTGAAGTTTACATTTTGCCTTCCTCAATTGCCTCTCACTCCAGTACCTGTTGCTGCCTAAACAAAAACAAACGTAGAAGCTGGAGAACAGCTCTTGGCTTCTTGCTGAGAAGTGGCTGCATTGCAGTGAAAAACCCATTCAGAAAGTGAGTGTTCCTTCAGCCCTGCTCCTTCTCCTTGGTGCAAGTCCTTTTCCTGTTTTCCAGATGCTGCCTCCAAGCATGCCACCCAGGCCTTCTTTGACTGTCTGCGAGCAGAGGTGGAGCAGTATGACATCGAAGTGACAGTGGTGAGCCCTGGCTACATTCAGACAAACCTGTCCCTCAACGCTGTCACAGCAGATGGATCTCGCTATGGAGGTGAGATACCTTTGGTGCCCTGTTCCTAAAGCATCTCCACCTCACTGAGTGACTACAGGGTGTGTTTGCAGCACATGGCCTCTGGTGGGGACACAGGTTAGGCCTGAAGGATCAAAACCCAACTTTGGATGCAGGGTGGGAACAGTAATCCCCCAATTTAGCCTTCCTAGACAGCACCCATTGCCTTCTGGCCCAACCATGAGTAACACCATTCCCAACTGGAGTAAAACCCAATACAAGCAGCCATGTTAGAGCATTCCCAGGGCAGTAGCTAAGTGAGGGTTTACCTGCTGGTGTTGGTGCTCACTCAGCTTTCCCTTGGCAGTTATGGACAAGGCCACGGCCGAGGGACAGACGGCGGCCGAGGTGGCTCAGGTGGTTCTCAGTGCAGTGGGACAGAAGAAGAAGGAGGTGCTTGTGGCTGGCCTGACCCCCTGCCTGGCTGTCTACCTGAGGAACCTCTGCCCCAGGCTCTTCTTCACCTTAATGGCATCTAGAGCAAAAAAGGAGAGAAAAGCAAAGGGCTCTTAGAGCTCAGCTCACCTGAGCAGGGAGAGGCCGAGCCCCTGCAGTCGGCTGGGACATCACTTGGAGGTGCTCCTGCAGGAAAATCCTTTCTCAAAATGCTGTTTACCATTGCGTGGAGAGTGGGAAGTGGTTTCCCCCACATTGCTGGAGGACAGCACCTAAACCTCAGCTGGAGAAGGAAGGGTGCTTGGACAACGGGGGAGAGCTGAGGCTGCAGGGGAGGGGACAAGGGGACACTGCAGCCAGGGAGGAACACTGGCTGGAACACTCCTCACCTCACTGCAGGCATGCTCAGCTTTACTGGCCTGCTACAAATAAAATCCACCTGTTCTGCCTTCACACAAGCAGAGCTTGGCTCTCCCCACCCCGTGGCCCCTGTGAAATACAGTCCTCAGCTGGGAGCTCTCGTGATCAGTGTCTCCTTCCCACTCCTTCCAATCCCATCCAGGACATGCTGCTTGCAGTGGGGGAGCTTCAGAGCCTCTGCCTGTGAACGTGCCAAGTCATCTGATACACTGAGCTCAACCCAGGGCCACTTTGAAAGAAGAAACTGAGGTACAATTTGAGCGTATCTGGCCATCATTTTACCTGTCTGACTCGTGCCCTAGCTCTGTACAGGGACAGTTCACCCTGCAGTGACAGCACGGTGTGAATCCCAGCCCAGGGAATGCAGGGAAGCACTGAACAGGCAGAAGAGCACAGCAAGGCCTGGACACACTGCACAGGTGCCAGCAGCACACCTGGCCCACCTGCAGGCCTGGAGCACAGAGCAGGTGGGACCCTGTGGGTGCCAGGCACTCTCCTGGCACAGAGAGAAGAATCCATGTGTGTAGGTGCACAGGGTAGCAGACAGACCCTGAGGGCTCATGTGTTCTAAAGCAATCACAGATGCTAATTAGGATCACATCCAGTGGGGAATGATACCTGCCTGTTCACATATCACAGGCTTCAGGGAGCCCGACAGCCTGAAAGAGTGCCATATTCCATTCTTCACCCCTTCTCCTCCTGTGAGGGATACCAACACCACTAGGAAAAGGAACTGCTGCAGAAATAGGACAGAAATAATCTTTTTTAACTTAAAATTGAAGTAAGGAACCAAGGTCCAGACCTTTCCTGCCACCTCCATGCACTTGCCAGCATTTTCCATGTGTCCTGCCTCGTGTGCCCTGCCTGGGAGTGCACATCTGATGACAAATAAATTACATTGCTATGAAATGAATCCTTTGGTCTACTCCAGCTCCTCACAGTAGGTAACAGGAGAGGGAGGGAAAGCAGGAGGGTTTTGTTTTTATTTTCTTACATCCCTGCAAGGTGTTATTGTACCAGTAGAAGCTGCAGAACAACACACTTTATACCAGCCCTCTTTTTGGGACCTGTTAGAGCAGACAGTGTGAATCCACACAGAGGATGGGTCACACAAACTGATAGAGGTGTGCAGGCTCAGCAGGACCTTCTACTTCCAAAAGCCTTTTCTTAACCCCTACAGATTTATAAATGATCCCTGAGAATCCTTCTCAGATGATGACCAGGATGTGTTTAGTGATCACAGTGCTGCTGCTCTGTCAGGACATCCATCCTCTGCCACCTTCCCTGTGGTTGAGGCTGCAGATTTGTCAGAAAGGCCTGGGGTTGGAGTCAGAAGTTGAAGCTTTCAGGTATATAAACACCTTTTTTCCTGTTAAGATAAGAAAACAAGGCGTTACCTTCTCTCCCTCTCTGCAAGGGGAGTGTTGGTGTAGTTGTGCTTTTGTGTTTTCCTTGTTCAGATCCTCAGTTTGTTGGTGAAGTGCAGTGCTCCTGCCAGGCTGTTCAGCTGCTCCCTGTTCTGCTGGTTCAGGTTGTGGCTACCCAGGAAGGACCCAGGGGCTGCTCTGCATTTCTGTGTTCCCATCCAGGGCACTGAGGGTGAAACACATCAGGCCTGAGGGAAAAATGGTGTGTGGGAAATTACACAACTCCAACTTGAAGTTGGAGCTACAGCTCTGAGGCAGAGGTGGCTTGGGAGTGCACACATTCCCCTTTGGAAGTAAATTCCCTCTCTGTGATGAGGGGAATGGTGCACACTCCAGAGCACATCCACAGTGGGCAGCAAAGTGTGGGGGCTTCTGAAGGGAGGTTTGTCCCCAGGCACAGGGGACAGCAGATACAGCACCACTGCACATGGGTGAAAATGTTTTGAAGTTGTTTTACCATTCCACCATGCATTAAAATACTCCTCAAAATCCCTCTCATTCTCCCAGGTCAGCTTGCATAGTTACAGCCCTGACTGACTCACAACCAGGATGTCACAAGCATTTTAGCTACATTATCACTGGGATTTCGTGGAAAACAAGTCCCTCCATCCCTCCAACTATGTCCTCTCTCCCTCAGAATGGAGCAACAGGTGTGTTTGTAAAACAGACCCACCCATGGTGACAGCTAAGCTGACTTTTCACCTTTCCTCCTGCAATAAAAGACCCTAGGAGCCTTGCTAATTTTTAACCCAAGTCTCTGATGCCAGCCATGCATTTAGGGAACCTGCCACGGTGATTGTTCCAGGCAAGGGGAAGCTTAACAAAAAAGTACCAGGTGAAGAAAACAAACTAACAGCCCTGAGAATTATTCTGCATTGAGTGAAAAAAGAGCAGGAACGCCTGTGGTGTGGCCAGCACAAAGGTATTTCAGGGCCTTCTGCAGCAATAAGTAATATTAGCAGTGGCAGATGTGCCCCTGGCTGCAAATCCATCCAGCAGGGACTTTGGAAACACACGTCAGGGTGGAAGGGCAGCCTGCCCAGCCTGGCCTAACCACAGAAAGATGAAGTAGTTGCATTTCTTTGCCTGCTCTCTGCCAAGGCAACTGTACATTGTTGCTATAAATAGATGCTCTGGATCCCAGCTTCTTCTAACCTTGGAGGGAGAGAGCTCAGCCACTGTACAAAGGGCTGCTGCCACCCAGAAATGCCTCACTGCCACTGGAGCTCCCCCAGCCTGCTCAGGTGCAGCTGCCTGTGCAGGTGCTGAGGGCTGGGAACACCCAGCAAGCCCCACCATGGGCTGTGTGTCCTGCTCACACCAAAGCTGCCCCAGCAGAGCAGCACAAGTCAGAACCGTGGGCAGAACAGCCCCTGGAGACAAGGACAGGGGGAGTTCTTGCTGCCTTCTTGGCAATGTGGAGAGAGAAGCATAGAAGGGCTGAATTTGGTGTCTGACCCCTGCCAAGGTCAGGCTGCAGCTGCCACTGGAGCAGGGAGCACACAGGGCCCAGGCAGCTCTCACTGAGCCCTTTGCTCTCCCACTGCAGTTGTGACACCCGAGGCTGTGCCAGGCTGGCCCTGCCAGTGCCAGCCACACCTATTCTCTGTGTGGTGGGAGGAGACCAGAGACAGCCAGCCCCCAGCTTTTCAAACTGGCAGATCTTGCAAAACAGTACATAGTCCCCATTCTAAGAACCAAGATTTTGGGTTTAGAGCTAAAAGATGAATTAATGCACAAGACTGAATTCTAAAATTTCAGACAGCACAGTTAGAAGATGCAGTCACGTGGATGCCTTGCAGCAGGAGCAGGCAGCTGCTGTGTTGCAGCCAGGAGCAGTGCAATTGCACAGTCAGGGCACAGCACAAAGGTAGGAGGGGTGGACTCCCACCTCAGCTGCATGTGGCACAAAGCATTTCAGTATCCATGTCGGGAAGAACTCGTACAAGAACTGAGCAGAATGTGTTTGTAGCAGTGAGATCTCCCTTGTGCAGAGGAGTAATGGTTGCAGGTGCAGGGCAGCAGAGGACTGGGACCCTTTTACCCCCTGCCATCAATGTTTCAGCAATTACCAAAAAGCTAAAAAGCTGGTAACAAGCCTCTTCCAAGAAACACAACTAGTCAAGTAAGAGGGACAGGAACACCCTACAGCAGTTCCTTCAGCAGATGCCTGCTGTGAGGGTAACACAGATGCTGCTGCCATGTGCACTGGACCAGAGGAATATCAGGTGTGTGTGTGAGCAGGTATAAATAATTATCACCACTGCAGTTCTCAGAGCAAAGCCTCCACCCCCTGGAAGCACACCAGCAAAGGGAACTATGATAACAGTGACAGGAGAGCAAAAGCATTTGAAATTCTCATCCTTTAATGGTCAATGATAACTTCTGGCTGGTTCTGTGTAATACAATTAAACAATATACTTAAATGTTTCC
>VZRZ01005092.1:35043-47161 GCA_013398175.1 Climacteris rufus | reverse complement strand
GGTCTTCCGGTGGAGCGGGCCAGAGGTGGGAGGAGCGCGGCGGCGAGTCCCGGCCTGCCCCGCGGCCCTGCCATGAGGGGATGCGACTGTCGAGGGTCGGCAGCGCCCCGCAGCCTCAGCATCGCCTCTGTTCCTGATGCAAAAGAACCAGGAGGTTCCTTCCCTGCAGGGGACGAGGGGTGGAGGATCCCCTCGAGCAGCGCCTCCCTGAGAGGAGAGGCTGGGCGGTTCTGGGGTGAATTTCGCCCCTTTAATCAATCCCGAAAAAGGGGCAGTGAATGGGGAGGCTCCGCTGCTGCATCTCGGAGGAGAAATAAATCACAGAATCAATTTGGAAAAGACCTCGACATCATCGGGTCAATATAAAGTTTGTAACCAAACGCTTTTCTAGCAATGAAATACAGGTTTGCTGCTGCCAGAAGTTTCCCAGCTCCTGTGGATCCATCAGAAATCCATGAAGGTTTTGTGGGTGACCCGTGCTGAACGCTTGGATGTTTAGCTCCAGTATCCCTGAGCCTCTGCAGGGCCCCCGCTTGCTCCCAGTCTGATTCCTCCCAGGAGAGGAGCCTTTTTCTCAGGAATTTTAAGTTTTCCCTTAACAAAGAGCAGCTGCCTGCTCCACAGCCCCCTCTTTCTTGGAGCCCTTCTCCAGGCTGACAGCGCACGTCAGGAGCCAGCAGCACTGGCTTTGCATCTCCCATTCCTAGAAAAACCCTTTTTTTGACAACATTATTCCCAAGTGATGTAATGTGACAAAAAAGAACAAACCCCTGGCTGCCTCCACCTTCCCAGGCATCCCAAGGCTGCTCTGTCAGCCTACAGAGCCCTCCCACACCGCTGCTCTCTCAGCTGTATTTTGGGGGGGCAGCTGTTTCGGGGGAGGCAAACGCTGCATTTGCAGGAACAAGAGGTGTTGGGAAGCGTGCCCAGCCCGGCAGAACGTGCAGCATTGCTGGGACAGGCCGGAGCATGGACTGTCTGGAATGTGGAATGTAAACAGAATTCGTTACCAGCAACAGCCCAGCCACAGATCCAAAGCGACCGCGCTGTCCCTGGGGAGCAGCAAACCCCACGCTCCCGCCTGCTCCAGCTGCAGCCCCGGGGCCACTTGTCACGTTGGATCAAATCAGAACTGTTCTCCACACCACTCTTCCCGGCATTTTGAGTTATCCAAACTCCGGCCTCGGCCTCTGTAGCCTTCACACAGCTTTAGGAAGTGACACAAATGCCCTGCTGGGATCCAGGAGGGAAGTGCCTTGTGTCCCTCTGAGTCACCTGCCTGCCCACCGTGCTCTGGACAAGCACAGCAGCTGGATTTTAAAGTATTTTTATGCCCATCTTAAAACAGTGGACACAATAACTGAGTGTCTGCTCACCTGAGGCTGCATTTGCAGGCTAACTCCCAAAGACTGGCCTGAAATTCCAAGGTGGAATGATGAATGTGAGTAGGGGTGGATCAGCCAGCAAAGCAGAGGAACCAGTTGTGATCCACTCACCCCCGAGCTCTGCACAGTCATTACAAGGTCAGCCAGCCCTGTGACCTCAAATAAAATACAATAATTTCACCCATGCCTCCTGTTAATTTGCAATGGGAGCATGTGGAGCTTGCCTGGGATGTGGCTCCGAGGTGTTCCATGAAGGGAGAAGGGTGATGCAGGCAGTGTCCAGGCCATGGAAATGGTGCCTACAACTCACAGCAGCTCTGGCCAACAGCAGGCCTGGGACCAAGACTCCTTTATCCTGGTCCTAGCAAGGATCCTATACACAGCAAAAATCATACTGTGGACACGGGCTGGAGAGCAGAGTAATCTGACAGGACCCAGCAGTGACAGAGCTGGGGGTGCCCCATGTCCCCGGGGTCTGTGGGCACCTCCTGCCCCCCCAGCGTTGCACAGCCACTGCACCTCAGTTAAGCCACACTTTTATTGTATTGTATTCCATGCATTATGTTCATGTTTTATAGTATGACCGAGGGAGGGATAAAGATAAATGTTAAACATAAACAAGAGCAGAAAGGTCGTTTGTAACAGGTCCTGAGAAGGAAAGGCACATTGGAACCACCGAATCCAACAGAACGGAAACCTTGGACAGAGGAAGACAACGCTGGAGAGCGGACGAGGGAGGGGGTGGTTCAAGTGTGGGGCTGTGGAAGCAGGTTTGACAGCCACCTGCATTCCCCCACCCACCAAGGTCTGTAGTTCAGATGGGTTTGGGCACCTCAGTGTTCAACCAAACCCCTTCCACACTCCTGGTGCCCAGGGAGAGTCCAAGATCCCAAACTCCTCCGGGCTCAGTCAGCACCAAGGCGCAGCACAGGACTCAAAGCTCCTTTCTGCAGGGACCAGCTGGGAAGAGGCAGCTGGTGGGGAGGCAGGGAAGGGCTGCCCAGCACCGAGGGACCCTGAGCCAGGCCCCAGCTGGCAGTGCAGGGTCACGGGAGCACCGTGGGCTGCGGCACCGCTGGTGACCTGCGGGTATTGCTATTCACCGGCACCGAGGAGCAGGACAGGCCGGGACAGAGCACGGACACAGCACAGAAACGCTTGGCACGGACACTGGCACTCCTCTCTGTCAGGTCAGATGCCAGGGGGTTGTAGCACCTCGAGGGAAGCAGCAGCAAATCCGTGTGCTGTGCCTGACTTAAGGCAGCGCCTGCCCCTGGTGATCCAGCGCTGGGAAGGACGAGGTCCCTGCAGAGCAGCACGGGGGCTCCAGAGCCAGTGTGGGCACTGGGACACTGCCCAGGCAGCGGGCACAGCACACCCTGCAGCCAGCTGGCACAACGGGAGCTTCTGGGACTGCACACACAGGCAACGAGCACAAAACCAGGACAGAGGCTCGCAGCACTGGGCTCACACATCTCTCCCAAGCACCCAGCCCTGCTGTGGCAAAGACTCAAGTGTTATCTTGGCTTACAGGGGAGAAAACGGTTCAGCTTCACCTTGGGATCAAGAGCAGGGATGGTTCTGTCATCGTGGCTGCACCAGAGCTAGCCTTGCTCCTGTAACTACGTGTTGAATTGTGTTTTGCATGTTACAGAAGAAACATTTAGCAGCCCAGATTTCTTCTTGAGCCCCTTTAGTTTGTTACGTGCGACCCTTTCCCAGTCCCTCGAAGCCATCCTAAAGGTCACAGCCTGGGTGAACTAAGCAGCAAGAGGGCAGAAATGTGAGGCAGAGGCAGGGCTGAGCTCGAGGACTTTCCTGAGCAGCACCAGGCAGAGATGGCTCTGCCCCCGGGCACAGGTGGTGGGCACGGGCAGGGCTCTCAGAGCCTGCAGTGTGCAGGGCAGGGATGCAGTTTGGGAGGTCTGGAAGCCTGAGAGGGCTGCATTATGCTGGTGATGGGCAGCCCAAAAGCATGGGCAGGCAGCAAGGGTTCACCTCGAGCCAGTGGCCAGGGACAGCTCAGGGTCTCCCTGGCTGAGATCAGACACAGGGTCTCCATCTCTCACCATCCCAACCAGGAGAGGAGAATGTAGGAGTTTTTGCCACCATGGGCTTTGTGCTGAGCTCTGGGAAAGGGCTGAGCTGCCTCTTGGCTGGGGTTTCAGCCACTCCGTGGCACAGATTGTAAACTTTAGTCCCTGCTGAGCTAAGTGAGGTCTGGATTTGGCTTCCAGGTGAAAGGCTGTCCATCTCCTTCTGCCTGGCTGCTCAGGGCTGAGGCTGTTGGATGCACCATCTCCCCCACCACAGCCCTGCCCTGGGACACTGCAAAATCCTGAGAGCTCGGTGGGAGATGCTCTGGGGTGTAGCTCAGGTCGTGGAAAACCCAGGCAGGACAGGACAGGCAGCAAGCTGGAACCAGGCCCTGCCATCATGGTGTTACCTCTACATCTGAGGGTGGCAACGCTGGGCTGTGCTACAGGATCATCATCCACGGAGGTACCACACGAAATGAGGGTGTTCCTGCTGCTGGATGCTGCCAGTGCCCCGAGCTTGGAGCTGTGAGGAGGCCCCTGAGCAGACAGGTAATGCCCTGAGCCAGGGCTTCTTTCCAGAGGCTGCAAGCAGAAGCCATCAGAATCCACATGGACACAGGTTCCTCTGGCACTGAACCCTGGAGATGGGCCAGGAGCAGGTCCTGGAGGCCTCACCCCGCTGCTCTCGGGATGTAATGACAGCTCTGCTCTGGGGCATGGATGGGGATGCACAGATGGAGAAGGGAGATGGGGAGAACCTTCCTCTTCAGCTGCAGGAAACCACCCTGGTGCCCTGGGATGTCCCCTCATTGCTAGGCCAGGGCTGGCTGTGGGGCTGGGCTCTTCTTCTGAGCAGGCTGTGTCCACACCAACCACAGGGAGACAGGAATGACAGTCCATGTCCCCAGGGATGCCATTCCAGGGTTGTGTACAGAAGCTGGGCAGGAGCTGGCATCTCCAGGGAGCAGCATCTGCAACTCAGTCACCTTTCTTCCTCTGCACAGACTCTGCCACAGCCCCTGCAGCCCAAGTCTGCTCCCCACACGGCTCCTGTCTCTGGTGTCAAGGTGTCACTGTCCCAGTGTCCCCACAGCCAGTGCAGCAAAGCCCCTGAGGTGCCACCACAGTCCACACGTTCTCATCTGTACTCCACAAGGGCTTGGACACAGCTCAGTGCCCAACAGATGCTGCAGGGGATGAACCTGACATGGGGCTGGGGCTCCTCCAGCACTCCCTCTGTCCCACAAAGCTTAATCCACAGCATCTCCCCAGCTGCCAGGAGGAAAGGGGGGCTGGTACCCCACAACCACCCCTAACCAACATCCCCCAACAAGTTCACAGCTGTAGCCAAGCAGAGGGGAGAGGATGAGGTGCAGAACAAGTCCTCCCTTGGCCTTGCTTGGTGGAAAAATCATCCTCTTCCGAGCCCTGGCTTGGGAAGAGCACTGGGGGCACCACGTGTGCCCAGAGGCAGCCCAGCCCAGGGGCTGCAGCCGTGCTCACACGTGGGCAGAGAGGAGGAGGTCGCACCCACACTCACCCACCACATGGACACACTAAAAAAACCAGGAATTGCGAGTGTGGGAGGGGTTTTCCTGAGACTGCAGAGAAGCCAAGGCCGCGTTGGACAGTCGGGGACGGGTGTGCTGGTGGGGGAGCAGTCCTGCCCTAAGGCTGCAAGTGTTCCAGGTACTGTGGCAGGGGGTTCTCCTTGACGTACTTCTGAATGTACCAGCACGTCAGGTGGGCCTTCAGGTCCTCCTCCACCACGAAATCCAGGGCTGCCTGCAACCAACGGAGATCAGAGGGGTTACAGCCTGCACCCCCAGCCTACACTCCCCTCTGAAGCCTTGTGGGAGTCCTGTACCCCTCACCCAGACGGGGGAAGCAGCAGGTTGTCCTCAGGTACCCCCTGTGCAAAGCAGGAGGAGGGAGAGGGTTGGGGGGAGAGCACCTCCATCCTGCCACAGCCATCACAGTGTCCCCCAGTTTAACCCTCAACACACCCAGCCTGGTGGATGCTGTGCTGTGGGTGACACAGCCCATCTTGTGAAGGCCACCTTCATCCCCCCTTTGTCCTGGCTTACAGGGCCAGGGAGCAGCTGTAGCCCAAAGCACCACCTCACAGCCCCCCCACCACTGTTCCCCTGGCTCCTCAGCTCTGCCTGCACAGCCCAAGGCAGGCAAAGGGCTCCCAAGGGCAGTGAAGGTGGGAACCCTGCTCCCATGGGAGCTGGGATGGCTTCCTGTGGCCAGTGCCAGGTTCCCACAGGGCACACGTGCAATTCCAACACAATGGGGCCTGGCTTCAGCCAGGATCTCTGCCCACAGCTGGCATGGCAACAGCTCTTGCCCTTCTGGGGGGCTGGGGTGGTACCTTTGCCAGGTGCTTGGCTATTCCTCTCCCCCGATAGGCATCCGGCACCTCCGTGTGCTGCAGGTCCACGATGCGCTTCCCCACGTACTCGTAGAGCAGCACGGCCTTGTCGTGGCAACCTGGGGGTGGGAGAGAGGGCTGAGGGCTGGGATGGCCCCAGAGAGCCCACAGCAGGGCATGGGCAGCTTTGGGATTGCTACAGCATCCCCTGTGCCTGTGGGAATGGCTCTGGTGCCGGGTGGTGACACTGGGATGTCTTTGTTGGTCCCCCCAAGAGAGCAGAGCCAGGTCTGCGAGGCCTTTCCAAGCCCCTGGAGCAGGGCAAGTTTTCAACCCAGCCCTGAATCACTGATGCCAACACAACATGTTTAGGGTAGGAAAGCAGCTGTGGGGAGGGAGGAGATGTGTTGATGATGTTCATAACAGAGAGTAAGAAAGAAGAAGGGGAAAAACAACAAAGCTGAACCAGGTAACAGCCAATTCCTTTCGCCTCCAGCAGAGAGGTTTTTTTGTTGTGGCACATAAAATAGGACATGAATCCTTGGTCTGGTGTTGCAGCATTGCTTAGACACGTTTTGGGGAAGATGCTGGGGAGGTGAATGCCACAAACACACAGGAAAGCACACACAGGTGTGCAAGGGGGGGTGTGCACACAAATTTACATGTACACACACACAGGCTTCCTGTTTCGACACCCTGACCTTTCTCACAGCAGCTCAGTTACAGGACAAAAGAAGTTTCAGCACATGTGTAAGTCAGAGGAGAGCTCAGAACACCTATCTGGCTTCATCCACAGAACCTGAGCTTCTGCCTTCAGTGCAAAAGCAAACATTTCATTTCTAGAGGATTTCTGCATTTAAAAGTGAGAAAAAAAAAAAAAGTGCAGAAATGCAAGCTCCCAATCCAAGAGACAAGTTCAATTAAAATCATGGAAACTTTCCCTTCCCTCCAATGGTTTTTGGAGGCTGAAGGGCTGCAAAGTTCACCTGCATTCAGGATTTGCTTTGGCTGAGCTCAATACTCTCTATTTCACTGCATTTCAGCTGACAACTCCAGCCCAGTTTACCTCATCCCTATATTGAAGAGAAACTAGAAATGAGCCCATTGGAATTCTGTGTTTCAGGAGAAGCAGCTCAAGCTTTTATTCCTGCTCCTTTTATGCAGACACTCAATTCTCTTACACAGAATGGAAACCTTCACATTTCCAGCCTGAGTTTATTCCTGCTGCTTTCTGCCCACTCGTCCTTGTGCCAACATTGTTCTTGGGTGGACACAAATAATTTCCCTCCCTGCTGTTCCCCCAAGCATCAGTCCTGCCCCTCTCAGCCTCTGGTTCACCAAAAAGCCAAACTCCCAGAGCTTCCCCAGCCAGAAGAAAGGGAGAACTGCAGCGCTTCTCCGCGGGGATTCGGGCACCCCAAAAAAGCCAAGGGCTTTTCCCATCCCCTTCCCAGCAGCACAGACCTGTCTTGCTGGAGGGAAACCTGCCCAGGCTGGGGCACGAGGTGCCCTCACCCTCACAGAGCATTTGGTGGCAGCTCTCAGGGGTGGCAAGGGCAGAGCTGGCAGCACCAAAGGCTGTAAAATGATCTCACACCAGCAGCTTTCACACGCTCCAGCCCTTCCACCCCACTCTCCTCCCAGGCCAAAACTTTCCATAGCCTCTGCCTGAAACTTCGAGAAATTTAAAACTAAATTGACAACAGAGTTCCCCCAATTTTTTTTTTTTTAATACACTTTTTTGTATGTAATCTGTTTAGAAGTATCACACACACAAATGCATTTTCAAGCAGAAGGTGATGCAGTGTTTGGAGGATCTCAGACCTGTCCTGGACAGGTTTTCCTCGATACTCCCTGAAGCACAGCAGCATCACAAACCCCCAGCCAGGACAGGAGCTGCAGGGTGCCACCAGGGCACAGATGGACACACACTGAGTCCAAAGGGTTTTACAACCAGCTCTGCACAGAGTCAGTGCTGCTGGAAACTGGTCCCAGTTCCGAAAACCATCCCAGTTCAGCCATGATCACATCCATCTGTGCTCACCTCAGTGATGGGATCCTGAGCCACACAGCAGTGAAACCAGGGACAGCCGTGCACAGGGTTTGGTGTGAGCCCTGCAGGTGACAGCCACGGCTTGGAATAAGCCAGCCCTGGTGCTGTGTGGTACCCTGGACACAGGAAAGCTCCCAGGAAAGCTGGGGGAGCTGGAAGCAGTGCTGACCTTTCATGGCATCCTTCCTGGGAGTACCCAGCCCCAGTTTGGTGCAATTCCCCCCAAAGAGAGGGGACACAAGCAGAAACCCCACCAAAACCAAAACATGGCACAAGAGGAGCCTCCCGCTGGCCTCCTGCCTGTGTCACCCCCTTGGGCTCCAGGACAGGAGTTTATCAGCCTGCACAGAGCTTGGCTCAGCAGGCTCAGGCCTCAGCCAGCGCCAGCACAGCCTGACCGTGGTGTTTGACTCACTGACTGCCCCTGAGGCCCCCGAGCACGGAAGTGGAGTCGATGCAAATCAGCACAGCCAGAGAGGAGCAGAGCAGCAGCAATGGCAGCACAGCTGGTCCCTGCTCCCCTTCTGTCCCTCCCTCCAGCCACAGGGTGCACAGGGAAGGGGGACTTTTCCCAGGAGCTGGGTGAGGGACCAGCTCTCCATGGAGGGTTTCCCCCGGGATCAGCCCTGGCTGCTGCCTGCAAGGCCAGTTCTGCTCTCCAGCCTTTGGAGCAGCCCTGCAGCTCAGCCTCCTCAGGACACTGCTGCAAAGCCATTCCTCAGCAGCTAGGGGAGGGAATGAATGCCAGCCCCATCTCCCAGGAGCAGGGGGCAGGAAGCAGCTCAGCTCTTCTGCTGCTGAGCCAGACAGTAGGATGAAAAAAAAAAACAAAAGCAAAAGCTGCGTGCGGAGTGAGCTGAGAGGACGAGACGTCCCAAGGAGCTCGTGCATCCCAGGCTGGAGCTCACGGGCTGGCCTCGCTCCCCTGGGAGCTCCTGGCACGTTACTAGGGAGAGAAAACACAACAGAGCACAACAGCCAGAGTGGAGACAGCACAGCCCTCGTGGAGGGGCCTCACTCGCAGGAACGGCAGCGGGGGGCTCTGGGTTGGAGCAGTTTCCTGTTTAGGAGCTCTCTGGTGGCACAGGAGGAGTGGGGATGTCTTTGATGCAGTGTCTGGTGACAAATCCCTCGGTCCCCACTGCAAACTCGGCACCTTCCCCCTCCTGGAAAGCTGCCCCATCAGGAAGGAAAGCTCCAAGGCATGACCTGCTCCAGTTTTCCCAATAAACCTGAGCCTGCACTCCCAACAAGCAGCTCCTGAGACTCAGAGCAGCAGTTGGCAAAGTAGGAGCTTCCAGCCACTGGATCCTGCCCAAGCCCAGCTGGGGAGGAGTGGGAGGTTTGGGAAGTGTGGTGTGCTGCACCCAAGTGTTGGATGAATGGGAGTCAGAGTGTGAGAAGCCTGTGCATCCCTGAGGAACTGGAGCTGCTCCACGCACGTGGTGAGCCTGTCTCCTGACTGGAGAACCTGATGGGTATCAAGAAGCCACAGCAGCTGCTGCTAAAAGCTGTTCCCCTGCCCCAAACATCTGTGCCAGCAGCTGGACTGATCAGCCGACTACTTTTGGGTGGGGGATCTCTTTGGGTTTCTTGTTTTGACCTGAAATTTCATCTCAGATCCCAAAAAAACCCCCAACTCTTCCTGACAAAAGCAGCCTATGTGACTCCCATGGAAGCTTTCAGCTTTGACAAATTGATGTTTTCCAACAGAGTGTCTGCACGGGGAGATTTCTGGCTGGCTCGGGCTGTTAGTCACATCCTAACCCATTACAAATCCAGTTGGGCCTCTTTCTGCCCTCCTCTCGAGGGATAACGAGGCTTGGGGAGGTCTGGTTATAATCAGCTTTACTTTCAGCTTCTAAATGCTCCTGCATCTGGGGGTGCAAGGGACAAGGGAACGTGCTCAAGTGAAGCACCCGTTTCTATCAGGTGCCACATGCAGCAGTGAGGGGAGAGGGGAGCAATGAGCAACGAAAGGAAAGACAGGGCAACCCCCAAAAAAACGAGTGCAATTCATCTTCCTTGTGCACAAGGAGGAAGTCCTGACATGAGGTTACACAGGGCCACAGAGGCAAACACAGGATGATGCTGAAAACAAACACTTTCACAACCAGTTCACAGCTTTCACTGGCTCAGCATCTTGCTCCAGGGATTTCCAAAAAGGCATCACCATGGAAAGTTTTCTACCCAACATCACACCACCATAAACCACCAGCTCTCAAAGCCTGGCTCCTTAGTCTACAAGCCTGATGCATCCATGTTTTCTCAGAGTAGCATCCACACTTGACATCCAGCAGAAATTAGGACATCACAGGAGAACTGCCCCTGGAGCCCATGGGCTGCTGTTCATCTCTGCCACAGTGCAGTAACATGGGACAACAGTGCTCTCAGAGGGACATGTGGGTCACATTGATGCCAAAATCTGTTCCTGACCCATTTCTTGTCATTCCCTGCATGCAGCAGGGAAAACCTGCTGGAGCATTCCACACCACTGATGCTCATCGTGCCAGGAGCGGGAGCGACAGAGAGAGCAGTGCAGGAAATAAACAGCCTGCCACGCACTCCCACAGAGATGGTTATCTCCTGACCATCTTCCAGGGCTTGGCTTTACCAGCAAATGTCTACCAAGGAGGAGTAGAGATGGATCACCCACCCGACATGGATGTTAGTCAGCCCAGCAGCATGGACACCGTCACCCCAGGACGCTGCTCAGCCCGGCTGCCTTGCGTGGCCAGTGCTGAACTCACAAAAAAGGGTTCAGACTCCCTGAACTCCCAGAAAAAAACACAACCTTGACCATGGGGATTCACCTGGGTAAGGCCATGGCCAGGTTGGATGGAGCTTGGAGCAACCTGGTCTAGTGGAAAATGTCCCTGCCCATGCCAGGCGGGTGGAACAAGAGGAGCTTTAGGATTCTTCCAACCCAAACCATTCTGGGATTCTGTGATTCCACGACCCCCTCCTGAATCAGGAGGTTTTGTGCTGATTCACACACAACTCCCACAGCTGATTCTCTCCCTCTCAAAGTTCACCCTCCCCAGTCACGACTCATCCCTGCTCAGCCACCGAACGCTACTCGGCCCGTGGTGCGGCCGGCAGAGCTTTCATCCAGAAAACCACGATAAAAGATTACATTTCCCTGAGAACTGTTGGCCCTTGGCTGTCCCCTCTCTCCTGCACCAACAGGGACAATGCTCTGGTGGTGGCAGTGGGGACCCAGCACCTGGGACCTCGTTTGATCTCAGCCTGAAATGAGCAGTTGGTGAAATTGTTTTCTCCGCGCCCGTCTCCTCCTTCCTTGCTCCACCACTGCTGAGCCTCCAGCCTGCACTTTGTAATTAGTGGTTGAAATGAAAATGGGGTTGGGGGGGGGAAGAGAAGTCTAAAATAAAATCCAGACTATTCCTGTTGTTTTATTGACAAAGCCTCCCGCATTCCCTATGATTTCTGAACTACGCATTTTATCTATTTTTTAAAAAAAGGCAGCTACCCTGCAATTTCTGTAGGGCAACGAGGCAGCCTGAGTAGTTCTCAGCAAGACAAATGGACAGGCAAGAGATGCTGGGATCCTTGAATATCTGGAATTAACCATTAAGAGGAGGGCTGGGAAAGAATCAGTGCACAACAGAGGCATTTTAGTGGCACCCACTTTTTTTTTGTTCACCCACTATGTGATGGAGCTGTTTGGGGGTCACTGTGTCACCAGCACTCCACAGCCCCTGTCCCACAGGTGCTCGTGGCAGCTGGGATCTGTGTTGTTGGTGCTACAGAACAAGGTGCCACCGTGGCAACCCCTGTGCTGAAGCCCCTGGGGGCTGCTCACATTCCCGAGGGGCTTCCCTGAAGGAATCTCCCCAGAGGAGCCACCGTTCCCACCTGGCACCTCATCCAAAGGCACCTGCTCCTGGGGGGACAAAGCCAGAGCCCCCCAAACCTGCCCGTGCCACCGTCGGGCTCCACACACCAACCAAGAGAGCCAAGAGATGCCCAAATCTCCTGGGAGAAAGTTTTAGGGGACAGGAGGGATGGGGGGCACCAGCAGGAACCGGGGGTGCTGGGGGGTGCTCAGAAGAGGATCGTGGGGGCTCAGGGACAGGGACATTGCGACGGGGCGGAGAGTACAGGGGAAAGTGCTGTGGGGGACAGCGGCACGGGGGGAGGAAGGATGGGGAGAAACGGGTGGGAACAGGGAAAAAATGGGGGAACGAGGGGGAAAAAAGGCAGAGCAACGGGGGGGGGGGGGGGAGGAGAGGGGGGAGAC
>VZRZ01005092.1:0-30652 GCA_013398175.1 Climacteris rufus | reverse complement strand
ATGGGGGACCCGCGGGGAAGGCGGGGGCGAAGCTGCGGTTGGCGGGGGGAGAGGGATAAAAAGAGGCGAGTTGTGTCTGCTGCTGCTGGAGGCTTTCCCTGTCCCGGGGATCCACGGCCGGCACTGCTGGGCTCGGAGCCGCGGGTCAGCGGAGCGCTCGCCGTGGCTCGGCCAGGTGGGGAGGAGCAGGCCGGCATTCCCCTGGTGTCCCCTGGTGTCCCCTCGTGTCCCCTCGTGTCCCCCCGTGCCGGCGTCGGGGCACAGCCGCGGCCGGTGCCGGGAGCGCCGCGGCGGAGTTCCCGCTGTCCCGGCCGGGGAACGTGACCGTGTGTCACAGGCGGTGTTTGCAGAGCACCGCCGTGACTCAGGCGGGCTGCCCGCATCCCAAGGTGAGCAGCGGCCGGCAGGGATCGGCCCGGGGATGGCCGGGGACAGGGCAGTGGCGGTGCCGGTGTCCCGGAGCTCCCTGGAGCCGGCTCCGTGCGCGCCGGGAGCGCGGAGCGGACGGAGGAGGGAGCACACGGAGTGCGGCTGCTGCTTCTCTCTCTTATCACCGGAATAAAATGTGCGGGGTTTTCCCTGTTTCGGGAGTGATGCACTGGAAACTTGAAGTCAGGAGCCATGTGAGCAGATGAACGCACCTCGGCGTGACTTTTTTTCTCCCCCCCTCCGCTTTTAAATGATCCGTGGCTTATCCGGAGGGAATGTGGACCTGAGTTTCCTGTTTGCTGTGTAAGCAGGGGGTGAATCAGCAGCGATTTACGGAGCTGCTGAGCGGAGCTGCTGACTCACAGGTAGGAGCACATGCCTCCGGCCATCCCGCCTGCGACGGGATCATCCAGGCTTCTTAAAAGGCTGGGACACCTGAGCCCAGACCTTTCCTCGGCTGCCTGTGCCTGAGCGGCGGATGTGTGGATGGAGGGACGAGGTGAGCCTGGCCCAGGGACCGCTGGTGCCCCACAGGAGATGAGCTCTGAGCTGGGCCCGGAGGATTTTGGGGGAAGCAGCGTGGCTGACAGCAAAGGTGATGCCTTGGGGAGCATCTGGGAGCGTGGTGCTTCCCTCAGAGGAGGTTTGGAGCTGCTCTGTGTCTGCAGGAGTCTGTTGGTTGTGACAAGCTGGTTCATTCATGCAGTTAGCCCTGGTGTCCTTTGCTGGAGGTGTCACCCGTGTGCTGAGTGCACCCGGTCTCTGCTGGCAGTGGCAGCTCTGAGTCCCTGCCTGACCCGACTCCTTTGCTTCCATCGGGGCAGCAGCAGCACAAGGATCAGTCCTGAGTGTGTGTGGCACATCTGCCTCCTCACAGCCCTCTCCTGCCTCTCCTTGGTTGGCACCTGCCTCCGGGTGGGTTTTCCCAGGGATGCTCGCAGCTCCGAGGGTGTGCGCCTGCTGCTCTTGGCAGCTGCTTCTCTCTTTTTCAGACAGCCTGAATTGAAGCTGAATTTCCCTCGTTTTCCTTAGGGAATTTCACTGAGCAATCTCTCTCTGCTGGTTCTCCTTGGGCTTGTGTTGCTCAGGGTTGTAAACAGAGGCTGCTGTGCTGAAGCTCTCAGTTGGCTCTTCCCGTGACAGATCCCTTCCAAACTCACCTGCTGTCACCTTGGCTGAGTCATGGCCTTGTCTCCTGCCTCGGGAGTTTTTTGGGATGTGTGGCTGGCTGTGACACTGCTGATAGGAATGGTGCTGGGCTGGGGCTTTGCTCTGCACTAAACACAGCTTGGGAGATAAACACCTCCTGGGGATTGTGTGCAGCTTGGGGAGGATTTCGCCTTTCTTCCTCTTCCCATTGCTCCTATCTGCTTGATCCAAGTTATCTCGCAGGATCTTGTATGTGGGAGAACGACTGTTGTGTTACCTTGCACTGTCAAGGCTGATGTTTATTAATATATGCAAAAACTCCCTGTTTTCTCAGGTCACCCAAGTTCCCTCGAGCTGTGTCTCATGGAATGGGTGGCACTGTAGGAAGGAATTGGGAGCAAAGCTCTGGAGCTGCCCATGTGTCCTTGCAGAGCTTTGCAAGGGACACAGCCTCTGGCTGCAGCTTGCAGCACGTGGCTGGGGCTGGGTGTGATTTTCCAGCAAAATCTGCACCTTTTCCAGTGAGTGGATGCTGTGCTGGGAGGGGGATGTATCCAAGAGCTCAAAGCAGGAGGGGATGAAGCCTCTGGGAATTTGCATCCTTTGGGTGGGTGCAGAAACACAGGGAAGGATGCAAGGTCTGGGACTCTGTGGATGCAAATCCAGGCTTTTGCCTTTCCCCTGGGCCTCAAGGTGTATGTTCTGCCTGCCCTGCATGTGGAAATCCCTGTGCCCATCGCTGTGGCTGTTGGCTGTGACTTGAGTGGCCCCTGATGCCTTGGAAGCCCCTCCTGGAGGGACAGGCAGGAATGTGCTGGTGGGGAAACAATTGTGCCCCAAAATCGTGGAGTTTGCTGGGAAAAGCAGCTGTGGGGAGGGAGGCAGGGTGGGTGCATGGATGGGATCTGGAGGGTGAAGACCTGCTAGGCCTCCCCTGGCTCACCCAGCACTGATGCCTGAGCAGTTCAAAGGCAAGTCTTCTTCCTTAGCAGGGACATCATCCTTTGGGAATAGAGGTGCTGGTGGGGAGAGGGCTCAGGATCTGTCTGGAGCCAGGCTGTGCCTCTGGGGAGGCAGCTCTACTTTGCCACAGAGGCTTGGAAACATCAGCAGTGAGAAATGCCAGGAGCTGGGGATGAACTGGTGCTTGTTCTCGTGGCACAGCTATTCTGGGTGGGTAAATAAGCGGTGGGGACGTGTCCCTGCCGTGCCCTGGCTGTGCCCTCCGTGGGAGCACACCACTGTTATGCAACCCAGTCTGTGAATCCAGCACTGTCTCCTTTGCCATTCACGCTTCTCCTGCTGCCATCCCAAAAAAAAGGGCAGTTCTGCCAAAAATACATTTGTGGGTCATGACCTGCAGAAAGCAGGACTTTGATTTTTGGGCTCCTGTGGTGTCCAGGCAGAGCAGCCACCAGGCTCGTGCTCCCTAGGTGTGTGTGGTTGGAGGGGTAGGAGCTCTGGTCCCACAGAACCAGGTTTTCATTTAATTCTAGTTGAAACATCACAGAGCTCAGATCCAATTAATTCTAATGATCCTGGAGAAAACACAGCATTTTGCTCCTGCCTCTCTCCTCTGCTGCCTTAACGGTGGGCGCCTGCAAAATATCATGTTGGACATGATAAATATTTAGCTGTGCCTCAGCAATCCATTTCCCTCCCTGGAGGGATGCTTCCCTGCTTTTCTTTTCAGGATAATGAATCTTGCTGAAGGCTGATCCTTTTATTTTCCAGGGCTGAGCTGGAGTTTGTTTGCCCCTGTTGTTTGCAAAGGTGGTTGTTGCTGCAGGAAACTCATCTGTATTTTGTAGAGGTTCCCTTTGGGAGCAGCTTTCTGGTCCTGGTGATTTTGTGACCCAAAATGTCTCTGTGGGTTTTTGCTGGTGTTAATAAGGCACAGCCTGGGCTGCTTGCTTGCTGGGGAAAGAGCTGGGAGAGGAACCTGTGTTGGCTGGGGAGGTGATTTTACTCTATCAACAAAAAGTTTGGGGTTTTACTGGCATGACTCAGGGTATCTTGTGGGTGCATATGGACCTGAATCTACCCACTGCCTCTTGCTGACAAACCTCTGTAGGCAAGGCAAGTGTTAGTCAGGGATTTGGAGTGGGGGAAAGGGCAGAGAGGATTTTTTTTTTATGGTAGAAACTGCAAGTTTCTGTTGCTTTTTTCCACCTGGGAGATATTCCATCTGCCACAGCCCCTTATCTGCAGTGGGGGCAATGCTGCAGTGGTGCTGTGGCAGCGTTGCGAGTCCCAGTGTTCATTGTCCCCAGGAACACTGGAATTACTGGGCACAACTGCAGTGATCTCAGATATCACAGTGGTGCTTTGTGGCCCCAGCAGGCCTCAGTTTGCAGTGGATCTGAGTCTGCTCCCTTTTCTGGAGCTGGGACAGGGCTCCCTGTTGTCTGCTCCTTTCTCTTGCAGCTGCTTCTCTGCCCAGCAAAAGGCTGGAGGAGAGATGCTGCCTGTGTGGGATGTGGTGGGTTATGGTGTGGCTAAGGGGAAGGGCAGGATTTGGGGGTCCCAGTGGGTAGGGGAGGAAGGAAATCATTGCCTTATGCTGGGGACCTGCAGTGGAGTGAAGGTGGGAGCAAGGAGGACCCTCTCCAGCACCCACTGGGCTGCCACAGCCTCTGTGCTCTTGCCTCCACTGTGCTCAGGGAGAGGCACTGCTGGGTTGGTCTGTCCTGTGCTCTAAGCCTTAATTTCATCATTTCAACTGAAATTATTTTTTTGAAGATAAATTTCCACTAAAAACATAACTTGAGTGTAAGAGCAGGCAGGATGAGGAGGAGACAACACTTACCAGAAATTGTTTGTGGAGCGTTCACCCTTCCTCCCCCCACACCACCACCAAAGAAAAATCTGGGTTTGGAAAGGAAGAAACCTCCAGAGTGCTCGATACAAGTAATTTCCCATCAGAGGTTGCTAACCTTAGCTGTGGTTTGGCACTGGCACCAGCCAAACTGCTTGTGTCTGATGGAGCTCTCTGGGAATGGCTTGGACACTCCTGTCCCTGGAATCTGCCTCTTGTTGCAAGTGTTCCTCCCTGCTGCCTCATCTCCTGTCGTGATGGTGCCTTTTAGGAAACTTAAAAGCAGCTTTTCATGCTTGTATTTCCTTCCTGAAGGTCTTGGAGGTTTCCCATGAGGAATGCATGAATCCCTGCAGCTGGGATGGGGTCCTGCCAGCCCCTTGTGGTGGTGCCCAGAGCCACGTCCCCCCTTTGCCATCCCTTGGTGATGGGTGTGGAGGGGGCCAGCAGTGCAGGGCAGAGGGACAGGAGGGGGAGAAGTTGTCCTGCAGGGCCTGGCAGGTGACAGTCATGAGTCTGACAGGTCATGAACACGCAGGGCTGGTTACGTGGATGGGCTGGGGGTGGTTGAGGGGAGGATGACGGGGTTATCTGGGGAGTGTCAGCCTGCCTGGGCTTGCAGGCCACTTAGAAACTGCTCTGTGGGTTATGTGTGCTTGAATTCCCTCCTGGCTGGGCTCTCCTGGGGATGGCTGCTGCAGCAGCCTGGCTGTGCTGCAGGGTTGCTCACAGTGACCGTGGATGTGATCCCTGTTGTGTGTGAACAGCAGCTTGGGATGGCAGCAGCCTGACCCTGCTGGCTGGGGGTGTTTGGCACAGCTGGAGCAGATGTTCCCTCTTGCTGCACTCATCCCTCCCTGCAGGAAACTTTCCTGTTCAAGGAGGGCAAATACACTGCAGGATGGAGGAATCTTTTGCTGTAGGGTGAAGACCTTGGTTTACTGAGTGTAGGAGTGGGAAAGCCGAGTCTGGAGAGGGAGGTGATGGAGCAGCAAAGTGTGCAGCCCCTGGGATGGCCCCTCTGAATCAGCCCTGACACTGTGGGCATGGCTGCAGGGGTGTGTGTGCTGCTGACACGAGGATGCCTTTGCAGCTTGTCACTAAAAGTGACGTGGCTCCTCTGCTGAGGGCCAGATGTGCTCACTGTCACCGTCAGGGCTTTTCAGGAAAGCTGCTCTGCATAGCTCAAAATCCCCTGCTGCTCTGGGCCGCTTGGTTTCTCTCCTGACGTGTTGCCAAGCTGCACCCCAGCCAAGGCTGAGATGATCCCGTGCTGATACGTGGCTCCTGCTGCTCTTTGTCATCTTCCAAACACCTCTGCAAGGTGCTCGTGGGGAGGTGACAGGTCCAGCCCCACGTGCCTGTTTGTAAAAGCCCCAGAAAATCCCTGCTGGCGCAGGGCAGGGCAGGGTGAGACACCTTTGTGTGTGTGCACGTGTGCTCAGCTGACCTGTGAGGTCTCTCCCTGGTCTCT
This sequence comes from Climacteris rufus, assembly GCA_013398175.1. Classification (NCBI taxonomy): domain Eukaryota; kingdom Metazoa; phylum Chordata; class Aves; order Passeriformes; family Climacteridae; genus Climacteris; species Climacteris rufus. The sequence goes on along the minus strand of VZRZ01005092.1, from coordinate 24,782 downwards.
CCACAGCTAAAATCCTCCACCCTGTGCTGAATCCTCAGCCATTTCACCCGTGGTGCTCACTGCCACCCCCGTGGGCAGGAGCTTGGTGGTCAGAAATGGTGTAATGGTGCAGAAAGAGGGCTGAAGGTGCTGCTGGGTGGGAGGTGTGTGGTGATCCTGCCAGGGGATCAGCCTGGACCAGCCCCTGTGCTGTCTCTCTTTGCAGCACCTGTGTTCCTTAAGTCTGGAAGCAGCTCCACACTGCTTTAAGGCTGCTAAAAAAGAGGGATGTGGTGGGTGTTTCAGATGATCTGATTGTACAGCTCCCTGTGTTCACTCTGTGTTAGCATCTGCAGCCTATTTTCCCTTAGGTTTTGGGTTTATTCCTGCCATTGTTTGGCTGTCGTCCTTGAGCACCAGAGGATGGCAGGCACTGGCCAGGGCTGGGGTTGTTCTCAGAGCCCAGGATACCTGCAGGGCTGTGCTGTGGTTGGGCTGCCTCTTGTGCTCTGCAGATGCTGCTTTCTTGCCCAAGAGCAGCTTTTTGCAGGTATTAATTACACCTGTCCCTGCCTGGTTTCTTGAAGGGTGATGAGAGGGAAGCTGGAGGAGGTGCTTCCAGAAATAACCAAGCAGAAATTGTGGGTGAATTTATAATTTCTTCTCAGCCTTGTGTGTGCTGTGCTAAGCTGCTCGAAAACCACTCAGCTTTTCCTCCAGCAGCTCCCCTGTAGGTGTGATTTCTTTGTGTACATTCCAGGTAGCTGCAAGAGTTTACCCTTAATTTTGGAGCCACAAAGAGTTTTGTGTTGGGTAACTGTGGGTTTCCCCATGGGGCTTTACAGCCTCAGCTCTCTGAGGGAAACCGTGTGTAACCATCTCAGGGACAGGAGCCAGAGTGTGTTTGCCTTTGATCTCAGGTTTGATGTTTCACACATTTCCCAGCTCCTCTCCTCCTGTCACCCTGCAGAGAGAGAGAGCTGCTCCTTTCCCCAAAACACGGATGTGAGGCTCACTCTTCCGGGAGAAAGGGGATTCTTACAAATGGATTATCTCTTATTTAAGTGGAAGCAGTTCTTGGAAGCCCTGAATGTGCCCCAAGAGAGCTGCAGGCTGTGCACTGAGTCACTGCCTGCAAGCTCTTGGGCCAGGATGTGACAGCCAGATGGGTCAGGACCAGCCTGTCTGCAGAGACCTCTGCCTTCCTGGGATGGAGAGAGCTCTTCAACCTGGCTGTTCCAGGAAAAACCTGCACCTCTCACTTCCCTGAACGCTGGAAAAAGTGCAGTGTGATGGGTGGATATGAGAGAGGGGAGAGAAGATCAGTCCCACCCAGAGGTGCCTCTGTGCCTTTCCTGCCGGGGCCATGTGTGACCAGGGTGGCAAAACAGCAGTGAGCTGTGGGCACGTTTCCTGTGGAGCCCCTGCTTTTCCCCAGCATGAATCAAAGCTGCCCTGTGGGTAGTGGGCAAATCCACCACAAAACAGGTGTTTTCCCCATGCAGGGCTGGTGCAGCCTTTGATAAGAGCCTGTGGAGTGAGGCCAGTGCAGGGTGATGCTGGGCAGTGGGGCTGGCTGGTGGTCCAGCCTTTAACTGGGGGGGATTTTTTAAGCTTTGCAGCAGAGTGTGGAGGTACAAAGGAGAGCAATGTTTGCAGGTGATTTCTCATGGACCAGCTGGACATGGGATTTGTTCTGGGAATGTGGGTGTAGCCTGTCCTCTGGGGCAGAGCAACAGAGCAGGAGGGACATGGTGTGGGCCATGAGGATGATGTGGTTAATGCCAGGAAAAGAAGCTGCAGGTCCAGCTTGTTAAGGCTGAGCTCTCCCTTTGAATTTGTATCTGCTGCCTGGTTCCTTGTAGCAGAGAAGTGATGGTTGAGAATGGCAGGGAAGAGGAGATGGCACTGAATATGCACCAAAAAGAGCAGAGAATTGGTGTGGGACAGCAGGAGATGTAGGGAATTGTACTGCAACACTTGCCTGCTGCTTTCTTTAGGCTGCTGGATCAGCACCCTGCTCCAAAGGAAATAATCAAAGGTTTTCTCTGCTCCTGCACCCCAGAGATGTGGTGCTGGAGGTCAGAGGTTTTCCTCTGAAAATGCACAGGCTTTGTCCACCCGAGCTGTGGTGGCACCCTATGAGTGGGGAAGTGCTCCAGGTCCCCAGGGAATAATGTCACTGTGAACCCTCTGAGCAGCTGCTTGCCACATTCCCCAGTGCAGATGCTGCTCTTGGAAGTCCTGCCTGAAGTCTGTGGGCCAGGGAAGCACCTGGATCAGTCTCTTGTTTCTGTCCCTCCCCCAGAGCAGGCAGCTGTGGACATCAAGACTTTCCTTGGGCTTTTTTCCTCTCAGTAAATTCCATTTTCATAGCAGGTGCCTGCTCTGCCTTACATCATTTGCAGAGATGACATCACTCTCTCCCTGCCCAAAGCAAATTGGAGGGAGGATGGTAGAAATTAATCTTTTTCCTACTTTTTTTTTAAACAAGCAGAGAGGGGAATACTTTGCTCTCTTGATAAGTTTACGAGGTTTTGGGGACAACTGGAAGAACTTGAATGATGCCAGTTTGGGTAGAAAAAGTGTCTATTGACTCTGGAGTTGAGTTACTGCTGACAATTACAAAGTCAAATGACTTCCTTTTCCCACTGTGCCTTCTGTCAAGCTGATCTATTCCAAGGACAGTTTGAGTTTTCTCTCCCATCAGGAAACTGTCACTAGCTGATCACATCCATTCCAAGCAGATTTTATTTTTTCAAGGCTCTGCCTTTGGAGTGAGAAATCAAAGGAAGGAGTGATGCTGGTACCTGCTGGTGAGGAGATGGGCACAGGTGATGATGCTTCTGCCTCTTCTTTTTTCTCTATTTCTCTCCTTTTCTCTAAGCATCATCTCCCTTGCCTTTCCCTGACAATCCCAGCACTGGGGCTGGGATTCCTTCCAGACCTTTTTCTCATGACAAAGCTGAGCTTTGAAGAGGTACAGCCTCAGCCACTGCTTTTTTTGGGGGATGGAAATCCAATTGGAGCTACGGCTGCAAAGGAGGCAGTGTCCAGGTCTGTGGCTCTGCTCACAGAGGATGCTCTGCCTGCACCCTGCTCCAAAGAGCTCCTGTCACTGTCACCACCTTTGCACAGGGGTTTTGCACAAGCTCTGCTGCAAAGCACCACAACTCTGGGCATGTGTGTGATGTGTCCTGGAATGTCACCGTGGGAGTGTCGGCCAGAGGGGCTTTTCAGCTGCCTGGGGGAGTCCGGCCTCTGCTCACGTGTGGTGTCTCACAGTGGAGCCCTGTGCTCCATCATCACGGGGCTGGATGAGAGCAAGCTGGCACATGGGGACAAAACCAAACGTTTTTTCCAGCCCTCGAGGTTGTGCAGGTGACCTAAAAATACAGCTGGAATGTGGCTGGGCGGTGACATCCTCCGGGGCTGCCCGGCTGTTATCAGAGCAGTGCACGGGGCCCGGGTGTGGCTGGGAGCCCCAGAGGTGGCCCTGCCAATGCCTCTGGGTGTCAGAGGCTGTGCCTGATGTGCCTGAATCCCTCACTGGGCACCAGGAGGTCAAATCCTTCTCCCTTGCAGTCTCATCCAGAGCTGGTGGCACTGTGGGTGTGACATCCTGCACTACTGTGCTTGATCATCGCCAAGCATGGACAATCTCATCCCCCATCCAAGGGCATGAGAGAGATAACCCTGTCCCCTTTCCAGCTGGATTGGGTTCAAAGGCTCTATTTTAAAACAGGGCTGCACTTTCCAGGCTGTGTGTCCTGTGCATGGCTGGGGCACGTGGGGCTTTCCCGTGGGATGTGTGCCTTGTGTGTGGACAGGCGAGTGCATCCCGGGCTTGGGGCAGTGGCTGTGTTATAACCTTGACCAGGGAAACTGCTGCAATTCCTGGTTGGATAGAGAGATATGGTGTGCATCAGGCAGTGTGGTGCTGGGAGGGTGCAGCCAGCTGATGCATGCACTTCTCTTTGATCAGAGGGAATGAAATATTCCATGAAAATCACCCTCTCCCTGTGGTTAGGCAGCAGCTCTTCTTTCAGGACAGGTGAAGTCATTAATTTTGTGCTCTCTCCCAAACAGGCCTATAAAAAGCTCCTTTCCAACCCCAAATGGGACACTTCTGCTGCTCATGGCAAAGCAGCTCGTCCCCATCCCCAGTCCCTGGCTGTGATGGTGACCTGACCTTAACCAAAGTGGCCTCGGCAGAGGCTGCCTGTCCTCAGGGGAAGGGTGGGGAGAGGGGCCCGGTGTTGGCAGGGCACTGTTTGAGCTCATTGCTGTTTTTAAGGGTGTGCTCTTCCCCTTATTCAAGCCAGCCCACTGGCAGGAGGCTGCTGGAGGGATGGGAGCCATCCTTGTCCCTGGCTCTGCCCTGGTGTACCCGCTGCTCTGGCCAGTGCCTGAATTCTCCCCAGGATTTGCTCCCCCAGCTTCCCTGGCCTGTTGTGGGGTGACATCCCAGCAGCCTCATGGGAAGCTTTGTTAACTCCAGTGAAACACCTGATGCCTTTTGTTCCTCTGGGATTACCTGTGCCCTATAAAGGCCTGGATAATTAATGGCAAAAGGTGCACATCTTTCAAGGCCTGGCTATTCCTACTGCACCAGCAAACTTTTGAAAGAGCTGCCAATGGTGAGACTTGAAAGGATGGTTTGGTTTGTTTTTGTTTCTTCTCTTTCTTTTTTTCCTTCTTGTTTGTTTATTTTTTAAGCTGCTTTTGAGATGTTGGGAAGCTCTGCTTTACACCACCCCTGGTCCTCGGGCGCTGAAACCCAACGGGACTAATTCAAAGGAAATCTTGTTTCCCTTCCCACCTGCTGGGTTAGGGACTTTCTGCTCCAAAGCAGCTCTGACTCTGTGGGTGTCTGTAAAGATCCTTGGTCTGGGTCAGAGGGATTTAGCTGTTAATGGTGATGGGAGGGCAGCACAGCACTGCTCTCCCCAGGAGTGCCGGGGACGGGTGCTGGTGGCTCTCAGTGCCATCTGCAAGAGCAGCTCCTGCGTCAGCATCCTTTATGTGCTGATGATCTGTGCCTGAAACTATACCCTGGGAGTGGGAATGAGCCTGAGAAAATACCTTCCGCAGTCCTTCTGGGGCTTACATAAACACTATTTAAAATTAGAGCCACTCATTATGTTGGTATGTGAGTTTACCTTGACCTCTGACTTTTCAGCCTGCGAATGTGCCTGGTCCGGCACAGCCCCGAGTTGGGAGAGAGCTCAGGAGCAAAGCACTGGTCGATTTTCTATAATTAGTTTAAGGTAAAGAAGCTGGTACAGTATCTGCCCTCCAGGCTGACTGAGAAATTGAAAACAAAACTGCAGCCTGTCAGAGCTGAGCCTGGCTTTGATCAGGAACATCAGCGCTGGCTTCTGCCAGAGTGGTTTGGAGGGAGAGGCAAAGAGCAGCAATACTTTGCCATGGCTTTTCTTGCATGTGCTTACAGAGAAATGAATGCTTTTATTCCCCTGCTCTCCCTTGCTATTTCCCAGCAATTTATATTTTGCCACCAGAGATGCCATCTCGGTTGTCACCCTGGAATAGCTGCTGAGCTCCGTGCTGGCATTGTCATGGAGCAATATTTCTGCTATTTGTTGTGGTAATAGTTGTTAGTGGCGAGGCAATTATCGTGTCACCTGCAGCACAACAAAATGTGACCTCTTTCCATCCCAGCACCCCCTCTGTGCCCAAACCAGCGAGCCTGGGCTGCCCTGGGCTCTGCCAGGGATATCCCAGAGTAAGGGTGGCTCCGGTGGGACGCCTGGTCCTGCAGGATGGCTTGGGATGGCTGAACTTGTCGGAAGAGAACGTGTCCCACCAGGATGCACTGGAGCAATCCAGCGCTTCAGCAGCTCCCGGAGCTGGAGTTGGCTCCCCACCAGTTTCCTGTTGACGTCACCTGCTATTTCTCTGCTGCAGTTTTTACAACTGTTGAGCTTGCAAGGGTAATCGGAGCCGAGTCCGGCCAACCTCGGCAGCTGCCGATGAGGGAACGCGGCTCTACCTTCCCTAAGCCCCCCAGTTTGCTTTCACTGCTGCTCCCAGCCTTGGGGACCCCCAGGATCTGGGGACAGCCAGCGAGGAGGGCTCTGTGAAGCCAGCAGGCACTTGGGGCCATGCATTCCCACTGAAAAGAATCATCAGTGCTTGCAAGAAGTGCCGTGCGCTGGATCCTGCGGGAATTTTTCCCCTCCCTCCTCCAGTCCGCCCCCATCCCTCTCCTCTGCCAGGCGTGCCGGCGCTGCTCTTCATTTCTGGGAAACCATGGACAAGAAGCAAGGTAGATGTTGCAATTTCCAAAACACGTGGTGGGGGAGAGCAAAGTGTTGGTTTTGGTGCTAAAAGGGGCTGTGTAACTTTTTGGGGTCAAATCCACACGGTTTTGTTTCTCCTGGCTGGGGCAGCGGGTCGGTCTTTGCAGCTGGGGATCTATTTTTAAAGCACTGGAAAAGTTGCATGTTTTGTGTGGGCTTAAAACTCTGGTGTCCTTATTGTAAAAAAATAAAATCTAGCGTGTCTAGAGGAAAATATGCAGAGGGTAAAGCTGGCTTCTGGCCCCGTTTTGAGTTGCATTCCTGGGACACAGAGCTTTCCAGCAGCTCTCGCTGGTTGTCCCCAGCCTGTTGCATGGGAAAGGTGGGTGCCCACGGCCCCAGCAGTCAGGAGCTCTGATTCAGCACTGGCAGGTTGTTTTGGGGCTGCAAGGGGCTTTTTCTGCAGCGTGGTTTTTTCCTGCTCCTGGCTGGCAGTTTTGCAGAAGTGAGGAGCAGCGCTGGCCGCGGGAGCCCCTCTGCAGCGGGAGCTGATGAGTGATGGCTCTCGGCAGGTTCAGAGCCCTTTTTCCACTTCCATGGATAGCTTTTTCCACTCCCAACAGCGGAAAACAGCACAAAGTGTGCCTGTAAGGAGCTGGCTCTCATGACCAAGCACCCAAATTCCCCTCTTGTTTGCACCCTGCCTCGAATTTATTTCTTTTATTTTTGTTTTTCCTTGATGCATTTTTGTTCCAGCTCTTTCTTTGCAGCAGGGCTGGGATCCACCCTCCAGCCTTCTGCCCTATCCATGGCATGCAGCCCTCCTCAGATCGAGGCGAACCGGGATGCATCCAAAACATTTCCCCCAGCACTAACAAAGCAGAGCAGCCTCCCCTGCCCTGGACTTCACCTGGGGCTGCAACCAGAGCCCTGGGGAGGCAGCTGAGAGGTTTAATTTCAAAGGTCGATTCAGGCAAATAGTTTTATTTGCAGTTCTTTAGATTGTCCTGTTCGTTTCTCTCCGCCCACACCAGCAGAGTGGGAAGGAAAAACCTCCCGGGGAGAGGTGCAACTTAATAGGGCTGAAGTTGGTGGTGGCAAAAATGAGGATTCCGGTGTTGAATTAGGCAGTTCCAGGAAATGTCTGGTGGTTCTTCACTGGTGGAGGTTTTAGCATGAGAAAATAAATTGTTGGGCTTTTTTTTTTTTTTTTTTTCTTTAGGAGGAAATGGTTCCTTTCTTAGCATAAAGGATGCAGTTACGTGCCTGCAGCATCACGTGGGTCACAATTTCGTCCACACCAGGAACTTCTGTCAGCTAATTTTCCCCAGCCTGGGTGCAGAGCACTCTGCTGTGTGTGTCCATGGCTGGCAGCCCCTTCCTGTGCCCAGAATGCTGCCCTGTCCATCCCATGGGCTCAGGGCTGGCAGCAGAGCCAGGAGCTTGCAGGGATAACCAGGACACGTCCCCAAATTGCCTTTTAGCTGCTGCCTTTTAGTCTACATGGAGGGATCTCTTGAGGGGAACCTGTGCTTGCAGACACTCCTCTTTCTGGAGTGTTTCCAGGATGTTCAGGTGACATAAGCAGTTGTGCATATTCCAGCAATTCCTCCTGCAGAGACCCTCCCGGGATCCCAAATGTGGGAGGGATTGTGCTGAGTCTCAAGTGTAGGAGAGGCAGTGCCAGGGACTCTCCAGTGGGAAGGAGCTGACAGCAGCTGCCTGTGGGGGCTGAAGGCAAATGCTGCCCTGGGATTGAAGGGCTTGAATTGCAGGGTCAGGTCATGCCCATCCCACTGCCTTTCTGCTTCTCCCTTGCCCCCTCCCTTTTCTTTTATTCCTCCCCTAATTCTTCCTGCACTCTCATTCACCCTGAACAGGGCATGGGCTCTCCTTGAGGAGCTGTAGAGGCACCAGTGCCACAAGCAGGGGGAGAAGCTCGCAGCAAGAAGGAGTTTGGGCCTTCAGGAGTGGAAATCTCGTGCCAAATTTTAGGAGAGCTGTAACAAACAAATCCAATTTCTGCCTCAGCTCCTCGGCTGCAGGGCAGCAGCATCCTGGGTGATTTTATTCCTGCAGGCATGGGCTGAGCTGGGTTTTCCACCCAACGTAGGTGGCCCAGGCAGAGCCTGGGAGTGGTGGTGTAATACCTCGGGTTTAATCAGTGCTTTTTCAGGTTGGAGCTAGGAAATGCTTTTTGGGGCTAGGCAGGATGAGGTGGGAAGGGGATATTTGCTGAGTGGGTGGTAGTTTGGGAGCGCAGGGAAGTGTGCAGGGTGCCTGTGACAGCAAGGTTCATAGCCAGTGCACATTAAATGACCTCTGTACGGAGCAGGGGGTTTGGAACAGGGAATCTCCATATCTTTTACTCTCCTGCTGTCCCCTGCTGCAAATCCTCCTGCCTGTGTGCTTGGGACAACGCTCCCTGTGATTCCCAAGCCCAGACCTGGTGCTCCCAGCTCCCTGCAGCCTTGCTCTTGCAGCCAGGGCTGAGGAAGGGCTGGGGCAGGATGGGAGCCCCTGGACCCTGCTCCTGCCCCGTGAGTCACGGCCGCGGTGCCAGGGGAGCTGCTGGCGGCACAGAAGGCGCTTTGTGCCGGCTCTGCGGGGTTACTATGGCAATTGGGGAGAGGGAGAGCAAACAGATGGAGCAGAATCCCAGCCAGGGCTTTGGGGAGAGGTCTGGCTGGTAACTGCTGGGGGGGCTGGGTGTGGAGCAGAAACCAGTCAGATTTGGAGCTGGTCCTGGGGGTGAGACGCTCAGCATGGAGCTAAATCCATCCCCTGGGATGGGATGTGATGGGATGTGTGCCCACAGCAAGCTCCCCAACTTGCCTGAGTGCAGAAGGCCTCAGGAGACCCCAGTTTTTAGGTTCTGTGCTTGGCCTCCCACGCTGAGTAGTGAGAGGCTGGGGGTGGGAAGGGGAGGCATTTCTGAACCCACGGACAGCATCTTTCCTTGGGCTCCGTTTGCGTTGGCTCCCATCGTTACTCAACTGGGTATTTTGCAAAGTGCCACCAGTGGGTGTGTGGGGCTGTTCATAGTGCCCCTTCCAGCCCTGCTGGGTGGCACATGGAGAAGGGAAACTCTGCAGGCTCACAAATTAGAACTTGTGATTGCTGTGACATGGTCAGGTCTCTGGAGATGGTTTCCATCCAGGCAGGATTGGTTTGGGGTGGAGTTGGCTGGTTCCACTGAGCTGCAAGTTCACATCCTTCATGGGAACTGTGCTGGTCCTGGAGCTCATGGGTTAGCTCTGCTGTAGAAGAAGTGGCAGATAAAATGGGGACTGATCCATGCAGATTCCCTCAGCAGGGAGGGATGCTGCTGGTCCTGCAGCTGGGGCCTTTGCAAGATGTTGCAGACCAGCATTAACCTGCAGCCTTGGGGAGGTTTGCATCTGGGGAAGGAAAGGACAAGAAAAGTGAGCTCCAGGCACCTGTTTTATGTTGGAGCTGGCAGGGGACAGGGATGGGGGCTGTCAGTGCTGGGGACACACTGGACATGTCACCCTCCTGTCCTGCTGCAGCTGCAGGAGCTCTCGCACGGTGCTGCGTCTCCTGCTGAGATTCCAGCTCCTCGCCTCTCCCCTCCCTTCCCTGGCAGCCTTTGGAGTGCTGGACTTTGTCCACACGCCCGCTGTTCCCGGCAGCCAGGCAGGTAGGAGCTGTTGGAAAGGCTGTCCAAGGCCACGCTGAGCTGTCTGCTCCCAGCCCTGTGCCTGGAGCACACCTTGATGTTCCTGCTTTCTCATCCACGTTCCAGCTCTGTGCAGCCAGGAGCACCTTCAGCTGCAAAGTGCAGCTGCCCCTTGTCTCTTCTGGGAGGTCAGGACCTCAGTGCTCTGGGCTGCAGCACCTTGCTTTGCTGGGTGTCTGGTGGTCATTGCCCTCCATGCCAGATCCTACTCTGGCTCTTCTCAGGAAGGCCAGGCTGGGGCCAGGGCTCTGGGGGCCAAGGAGCCTCTGGACAGGGAGCATTTTTGGGAGCCCTGCACATCACTAATGGCGTGGGGACCTCTTGTGGCTGGAGAAACGGGGATGGGGCCAGGCTTGGCTGTGCTCCCAAAGCCCAGCTGCCTCCCTCTCCTGGAACTCTCCTGGGTCCATGGGCTATGAGATATATGGGGCCAGTATCTGATTTGGCTGGAGCATGAGGACTGAACTGGTGTCTCCTTTCTCTCTTTCAGATTCCAAAGGATCCTTGGAGCCACACAAACCAGGTAAGTGCCCAGCAGAAATTGCAGCTTTAACCCCAAAAGGGTTTAAATCCTTGAAGAGAGGGGACTGTTAATGACCATGAAGGGTAAAGAGCACTTTTGGGTGCAAGACTTGACTGCAAGACCTGGAAAATGGTCTCTGTCAGTGCACCCCTGAATATTTCTGCAGTAACAGTGACATTGAGACCCACTAGTGCTTCTGGCTCTTGCTTAAAAGAACATGAGCACCTGGTGGTCCAAGCCCTGCATCCCCTGCCTGGTGGCTGCTGGGGAGAGGATGCTTGAAGGTAAAAAAGCAAAAAGCCATGTGTGTGTCTTCTCTTCCAGTGAAAGGCAAGAAGAAACGGGATCTGAGGATAACATGTGTCCCCATCAAACCACCCGTTGCCAACACAACGTAAGTATTTCTGCTGCTTAAAGAGATTCTCCAGAGCTGCATTTGGCACTTTCTCAAGAGGAATGGCCTGTGAAGACTTCACAAAATCAGCATAGTTATTCTTTTCTCTTAAGCTCTGGCTCGTGGGTGATGAGAAGGAGTTGCACATGTGTGTGCCGACACGTGCACGGTGTGTGTCTCTCTGGGAGGTGCCTGTTTGATTTGAAATGTCCTAAAGGCAAAGACTCAGAATCCTCTGGGAAGCTGTCCTCGGTCTTTGTGCCATGGCTCTGCTGATGCCAAAGGGCAAAGATGTGGTAGAGAGAGTGAATCTGCCCGAGGGAAGAAGAGGGGAAGTATTTTAGTGCAGGGAAAAAGAAGAGGTCTTGGAGCCAGGGCAGAAGCCAGTGGCACAAAGGCTGGGGAGTGAGCTGAGTATCAGGATGAGTTTGGGTTGTTTGCAGCTCCTTATCCTGATACAAGGAGGACACAGACATCTTGCACTGTTGTGCTGCTCCATGCCAGGGCTGGTGCCCAGCAGTATCTCAGGGCACTGGAATTTCTCCCTGCCCTGTTTGCTTCGTGCTGCTGATGCTTGTTATGCCATGGGGGAGAGCCCAGGGTAGCAGTGCTTGGTTTGACAAAGAGCAGATGGCTAAAATTCCTCCTTCATGGTGCTCTTCCAAAACACTTCGGGCTGTGTCGCCACTGCTGAGCCTTGTTTGCTCCAGAAACCTGTTCCAGAGAACTCTCCCAGCTCCAGGAGAGCAGTGAAATCCCCAAAAGGGAAAATATCACTACTGAAAACCCCAGGTAGAAAGGGGGAGGCAGGAGAACTCCCCCATTGTGCCTCTCATGCACAGCTGAGCCCTGCTGTGACAGCCACCTCCTTCCTCCATGGACACATCTGTCTCTGCTCCTGCCAGGGTTTGAATTCCCCCTGGAGAAGGCCTCATGCTGGAGTCTGCAGGGCTTTGCATGCCCAGAGGCTGGTGCAAGCTGTGCACAGCTCCTTTTCTCCGTGCTTTTCAAGCTGCAGTGCAAATATTTGCTCAGTGCAAGGCTTTTGCTCCGAGCCCAAAGTACTTCCTTGAAGCTGGAGGTTGCTCTGATGGGAATTGAGACTAAACCAGTTGGGCAATCTCTGCTCATAGAAGGTCCCAGGGGATGGGGAGAGCACAGAAGTGAGGCACGAGGGGCAGAACACTCATGATGGCTCTGAAAGTACCGTGCTGCCCGTAATGGGAAGTGGGCAGCGATGAGGAAAAAAGCCATAAAGGACAACTTTCGCCCGCCTGGCGTTGTGCAAAAGGTGACACCGAGGTGCTGCCTGCTCTGCCTGCCTGGGACAGGAGCAGAGTGTACACAGATGACTCACGGGGGAGGAATTACCTGTTGCTCCCTCGCGTGCGTTTCGGGCTACGTGGCTGCGCTGTTACAACACCCGCCTGTCAAAACATGACGGCTGAGCTGCTGTGCCACAGAAACCTCTCACCCCGCTGCTCTCGCTTCCTGGGGCTCCTCTCCCAGCAGGAATGGTTTCCTAGCCCGGTGGTTTGGTGCCTGTCTCACCTGGCTGACTCCCCTGGGTCCTCCCTGGGCCCTGTGGGTGTGGGCTGAGGTGTGACTGGCACGGTTTAAAGCATTTGTGGGTGTTTGGAGGGGGCACGGCGAGGCACAGTGGGGAAAGCAGTGGCTGAAAATGCTCAAAGAAGAAACCTGGAACTTGGCTCTGGCTAAGAGTGTTAATGAAGCTGGGCTTTCTCCTGACTCTCTGTCTTTTCTTGCAGGCCCCCGAGGAACTTGGACTCCAGGGCGTTCATTACCATTGGAGATAAAGTATGTGTCAGTGGGGTTGGTTTGGGTTTTTTTTTTGCTTGCTTGCAGTTTTATCCGTAGTGGGAGATCACAGCAGTCCCTTGACAGCCCCAGCCCCACCAGCCACCTTGGTCTGGATGGATGGAGAGAAGCTGTGGCTGCCCTGTCCCTGGAAGTGTTCAAGGCCAGGTGGGATGGGGCTTGGAGTAACCTGGTCTAGTGGAATTTGTCCCTGCCTGTGGCAGGGAGTTGGAACTGGATTTTTAAGGTCCCTTCCAATCTAAACCATTTTATGATGATCCAGTCCATCTGCCATAAATCAGGATGGCCTCATCAAGCTCACAGACTGCCCCAAAGAAAGTCTCTTTATCCTGTGTACCTACAGGTCTGTGTCACTGCCTGAGGCCCAAGAGTAGCTGGGCACAAAGCTTCTCCCCAGTTCTCCAAAGTCTTTCCTAGTGACCTGATGAAAAACACTGCTAGAAATAGCCACTGTCTCTCTTTTATTTCATTCTCTTGTTATGGGCTCTCCTGGGGCTGCAGAAGCTGTTTGCAAACGAGCTAAAAATACCCTGCATTGGATCAGCCCTATATCTAGACCCCTCCAGGCTGGGAGGTGGCTTGGCTGATGGGATCTGGGTCCCTTGGCCTCAGTGCAAGGACTGGGGGAGAGGAGAGGAAGCTTTGGCTGAGTCCAGGGAACAATCCTGCCACCTGTGCTGTTTTCTGGGCCTTGTGTCCTGTGTAACAGTAACTCTGGGACAGATGTGACAGCCTGGGCATGGTGTGTGCAAGGGAAAACTCTATCTAGAGTCAGTTCCTTGCCTGCTCCAGTGTTTGCAGGAACGGTCTGGTCCTGGTATTTTGGAGTGACATGATGGAGAAGAGGACTTGGGCAGAAGTCCAGCGTTAGGCCATGGGGTGGGTGGTGACCTTGGGTCCATGAGATGTGCACAGGCCATGCTGTGCATCCCTGCACAGGATGGTGTCCTGGGAGGGAAGCGCCGGCTCCAGGGGTGCATCCATCCCCTCTTGTTGCTGGGCAGGGCAGTGCTGGTTCCTGGAGTGTGCTGGGAACCGCCAGCTTCTGGGGAGGCCTTAGGGCAAACGCCAGGAAAGGAAAAACACAATAACCTGGAACAACTGCACAACACGTGTCCTGAAAAGCACCAGCAGATCCTTCCTGCAGGCCCCTGCAGTGCTCTGCCAGCTGCCCAGGGCGGGAGGTGGGACATGGCCTCTTAGCCCTGCTCTCCTCGTTTCAGGATCCACGTCCTGCCCAGGAAAGGGCCGGCACCTTCCTGTGCTGGGCAGAGCATAGCTCAGTGCTGAGCTCAGGCACAGCCCTCCCTCGCTTCCTGAGCCACGTCTGGCTGGAGTGAACGGCCACGTCTGGCTGGAATGAAGGGCCACGTCTGGCTGGAGTGAACGGCCACGTCTGGCTGGAGTGAACGGCCACGTCTGGCTGGAGCCAGCGCGGCTGGGGCTGGCAGGAAGGTGGCTCCTGCCTGTGCTGAGGGCACAGTGCTGAGGGCACAGTGCTGAGGGGCCGGTGCTGAGGGGACATTGCTGAGGGCACAGTGCTGAGGGGACAATGCTGAGGGGCACAGTGCTGAGGGGACAGTGCTGAGGGGACAATGCTGAGGGCACAGTGCTGAGGGGACAATGCTGAGGGGACAGTCCTGGCCAGGGGCCCAGCAGCCACATCTCGCAGCCTGGCTTCTCCACGCCAGAGGCCGTTTCCTCTCTCCCCGCTCAGGGCGTAGCTCGCAGGCACCGTATCCGGAGCTGTGCCTGTTTCCCACCCTCGCTGCCTTTGTGGCCACTGGGGCAATTTGGCATCCTGGTATTATTTTCGTTCCCTGGGACCGGAGGAAAAGTGGAGGCTGGATAAAGCCCGGCTAAAAGGAGGCCTGTGACTTATTAGGAGCGATGAATGCAGCGTCCAAAAATAGCCCATGTCTCACTCGGTTCGTGCCCTGCCCAGCAGAGCCAGCAATTACAGGGGAACGTGTCTTTAGGGAAACTTGTTTGTGGGTTGAGCAGGAGCTCTCTGCCTCCCTGCTCTGTCAGGCACTTGCTGGGCTGAGCATTGACCGTGGTTTTTTTCCAGCTTGAAGCAAGACTTACGTAGTTGTTTTCTTGGTGTTAGCTCAGGTTTTGCCTTGCTGGCAGTTTTTTAGTGGTAGGAGAAAGTATTGAAAGCAGGTAAAACCCATTTGAACTCCCTGGTAACTAGAAATTGAGTTGCTGTGTTCATCTAAGAGAGGCTTTGCACTGGTGTTGTTAGACACATGCGGGTGTATTTGTGACTGATGATTTTTGGGGTGTGGGGAGAAGTGAGGGATCTCTGACTGCACATAGGGACTTGGAGCTGTGGTGGAGGCTCCTGACTGCTGCCCATGTTGGCACAGGAGCTGTTAAAATCCTGCAAATATTGCAGCAGCTGCGGAAATACCCTTGTGTGGGTAATCCCGAGCAGGCAGAGAGGCACCAACCTTTGGTGCCCTTTCTAGTGGCAGCATGCCCTGGCTTAAAGGATGAAAATCCTGATCTCCAGCTGCAGAGGGGGAATTAAATGAGCCCTGGTGAGTGTGGGGTGAGAGGGTTTGGGCTGTGATTCAACAGAGCCAAAAATACACCCATCTTCTCCAAGCAGGGTGCCTCTGGGAGTCCTGTAGGTACCATTGAAACGCTCTGCAGAGTGAGCTGAAAGTGTTGCCGATGTCCTTGTTGATAAGCATGCTTGTCCCTGATGCTATTTTTTCCTTTCTCCCTCCAGAACTTCGAGGTGGAAGCTGATGACCTGGTGGCCATTTCGGAGCTGGGCAGGGGGGCCTATGGCGTGGTGGAGAAGGTCCGGCACGCGCAGAGCGGCACCATCATGGCCGTGAAGGTGAGGACACCTGAGGGGGATGCAGAGCAGGGTGGGCAGCTCCAAGGCAGCAGGGAAACTGCTGAGCTCCGCTGGTTGTGGCAAAATGGGGATGGGCTTATCTGGGTTTGGCAGCTTCTGGTGTTCCTGGTGTGGTTTGGCTGGTGAAGGGTCTGTGCTGATAGCAATGGTGGGGTTGATAACAGGCTTGGAAATCCAGGAGTGGTGCCTGCAGTGCAAGGCTGGGATGTCAGAATGCCTGCCCAGGCTGCTGGCCTGGCTCTGCATCCGCTGCAGAGCTTGCCAAGGGTTTGGCATTTGTTAAGGTTCTGTCTGGCAGAGGCAGTCTGGGCGTCTCCTGGGTGCTGCTGGCTGCAAAATGAGGATACAACACTTGCCCTGGCTCCAGAACCACAGATCCTGTGAGTCAGACTGGGGGATGATGGTGTTACCCCACCTACACCAAACCCTTGTTTTTTCATGTTTCTCTCAGAGGATTCGAGCCACTGTGAACACTCAGGAGCAGAAGAGGTTGTTGATGGACCTGGACATCTCCATGAGGACAGTTGACTGCTTCTACACAGTCACCTTCTATGGAGCCCTCTTCCGTGAGGTACTGAGCTGGGGGGTGCCTGCTGGGCACCTGGGGCCCTGTGATGGCACTGAAGGCACCAAACTGTCCCCAAACACCTCTGTGTCCTTCAGTCCAGCTGGGCTGTTTGAGGTGCTGCCATGGCTTGAAGTGAAAGGCTTCCCTCCTCCAGGCAGATCCCATTCCTCACTTCCATGGCAGATGCTTGAGTATGTTCTCTGTGGCCTGGAGTGACTTTGGGGCAGACTCTCCAGGGAGGCCACCACAGGAAGCTTTGGTGGCACCTGGACATCTGTGCCCATCTCTGTGCAGAGCCCATGTGCTGATGGTGTGGCCAGCAGTGGCTGCATGGGAAGTGGCTTTCCTGTGTGGAAAGAACACTGTCCATTTGTCCATCCATCCCCACCACTCTCTTCATCTCCCATGGATTTCTGGGGCATTCCCTCTCAACTGCTTTCTCTCCACCCTCAGGGGGATGTGTGGATCTGCATGGAACTCATGGACACCTCCCTAGATAAATTCTACAAGAAAGTGCTGGAGAAGAAGAAAACCATCCCTGAAGACATTTTGGGGAAAATGGCTGTGTCTGTGAGTGGCTTTTGGGTTCTTAATTGGGTTTTTGCATCCCCTGAGCCCGTTGGAGGCCTCTGTTGAGACCCCTGGAGTGTTTGCAGGGAGAGGCTGCTGCTGTGTGTGACTGATGGGTGCTTTTTCACTCTGTTTGTCCCCAGATTGTACGAGCTCTGGAGCACCTGCACAGTAAACTGTCTGTAATCCATAGAGGTAAATGCTGGATGGGGTTAGTGGAGTGTGGCTGGAGATCTAACCTTGAAATAAGCTGTGGGAGGACTCTTTTCCAGGAAATGTGTGGTGTATCCCTCTGGGATGCCTAAAGTGGAATCTGGTGATACTTAGGACCATGGTGAACAGATCTAGATGCTTGTTCCTGAGCTGCATCCCTTCTTGCAGGATGTTGTTTTCTTCCTCCTTCTGAGATGAAGGGTTGAATGTAACAACAGAATTCCTCACTACCTCTACTTTAAGAGCATCTCTGTCTCTCTTGTAGAGGCAACTCCTAGAGACAAAATCTCCAAATCCTCCTGGCTGGCTAGTTCTAGCAAAGTGAGGGCTGAAGGAGACCTTAGAAAATCACAGATGGGAATTGTAACACCCAGGTCCTGCTCTCCATCCTGGTGTAGTCCCTTGTGAGGTTGTGGGCAGATCATGATGTGCCTGAGACAAACTGTCCCGGTGATTTGGTAGAGTTGTGCTTTTAAGGCTATGCTGGGCACATAAATCATTCCTGAGGAGCTGGGGATTAATTCCTCAACAATTTAGTTCAACCTTTTGACCTGCATCATTGGAGGGGAGGCTTGTTCTCCCTGGAGAACACGGTTTTAATTTACTTGGGGTTTTGTCTCTCTTCCCTTGTGTTAGTGCTTGCCTGGTCCCTCCCAGGCCTGCAGGGAGTTGTGTGTTTTGTCTCAGACTCTTCAATACCCCTGCAAAGGCCCAATTTGCCCTCTTGCATTTCCTCTTAGACGTGAAACCTTCCAACGTGCTGATCAACAAGGAGGGCCACGTGAAGATGTGCGACTTTGGGATCAGTGGCTACTTGGTGGACTCTGTTGCCAAGACCATGGATGCTGGCTGTAAACCTTACATGGCTGTAAGTGCAACCCTGTGCAGCTCTCAGCCCTGACTGCAAGAGGCTGCTGCTCAGAAATCAGTCTGGTTCCCCTCCACCCTGACATAAAAGCCACTTGAGAGTGCTCTGGTCTCCCTGACTCAGCAGAGCCTCTGAGCATGGGATTGCCCTCCCTGTAAGCCCAGCTCTGTGTTAATCCCACAGCGACTCCTCCTCTGCCCCTTCCATTTGCAGAAGGATAAAAAACTGGCTGGTGCTGGTTGTGGTGGTTGGAAGGGCTGCTCCTTGTTGGATAGAAAATGCTGAGGCTTTTCTTGGCAGGATCATTTCATTTCAGCCTCAAGTCAGTATGAATTTCCCTTTGTCATCTGTGGCATCCATGTGTGAAGTGCATGTTCCTGGGGCTGGGATCGTGCTGCAAGGACAGTACAAGCCTCATTTTCCTGCAAATAGGGAGAGTTGATGTGAGTTGTGTGGAGCAAGATGTGGCTTTCACCAGTGCTAGATTTAACCTGCCTCCCTGGGGACATGAGCCAGGGAAATCCACCCAGCATGGCTTTTGGAGCCAGAGATTTGCCCTGGAGGTTTGCACGGGGAAAACAGGAGTTGTAACATCTCCCATTTTGCTGTTACAGCCGGAAAGAATAAACCCTGAGCTGAACCAGAAGGGCTACAACGTGAAGTCAGATGTCTGGAGCCTTGGGATCACAATGGTAATGCCAAGGGCTGGGATCTGTATCTGCAGCCCTGGGGTTGGGGATGGCTGGTGAACACTGGCAGCTGGATCAGTGACCATCAAACAGGACTCAATTTAAACTCAGGCCATGAGGTTAATTACTCAGGGAATTCAGGCTCCCAGCAGACAATATCAGGATGACAATGGGCTTAGCTGGGTGTCCAGCAGTCTGGTTTTAATTGCTGTGCAGTTGCCTGTGTGCTGGCTGGAGGGGTGGTCAGTGGAGCAGGGTTTGCTGCAGCTGGGGCACAGCCTTCCTGCTTCACCCCCCACATCACCAGAGCCTTGCAGGGCATTCCAGTCCCGCTGCACTGAGAGCTGCTCTGTGTGGTTTGCAGCAAGTCCTGCCTGCGGGGTAGCTCAGACCAGCCAACAGGAAGGGGAAATACTTTCAGTTCCAAAATTGCAGCTGCTTGGGATGGTTTATCTGCCTCCTGCAAGACACAGATCTTGCAGAAAGCAGCTGAGATCTGCTGGCGCCAGCGGACAAAGGAAATCCCAGCTGTTGGCTCCGAGGGAAACACGGCTGCTGCTTTCCAGGAGACTCTCTCTCTGAGGGTAGATTATTTTCAGGAATTTTTCCTGTCCCCTCTTACCTGTGGCCTTTGTTTTGGGTGCTGCATCCCTGTATTTGTGTGTGCTGTGTCTTGGCAAATATTCCCTTATCCCCAGCCAGCCTTGTCTGCAGTGCCAAACCCCAGCCCCTCTCTGGGGTGTCCCCATGGCAGTGCAGAGCTGGACTGGCTGGAAATGTAATCAGCTCTGAGCTGCAGGAAGCTGTGGGATGGGAGACTGTGAATGATGGAATATCCAAACCTTTCCAAAGCTGGAAGGGAGAGGGGACCTTGCTGAAAGCCAGCCAGCCAGCCTGCAGCTGAATGGAGCCCCAAAATGTTTGGTTCCTTCTCGTGTCTTCCTCCTGGGCTGGCTTCCTGGAGTTTTTTTTTTTTGTGTTTTGTTTATGAAGGGGTTGGATTGATTTCAGACCAGACAGGTTTTGGGCCATTGAGTTGCAGGGCTATTCCAGGCCTTCCTGGGCTGGTGGCTTCATTCAGTTTTCTAGCAGCTGGAACTGAGCTCCTCCAACCTGAGCCAGAGGCAGGGAGGGACATCGAGCTCTGTTCCTGCTCTGTCCTTTCAGGTTTGTTATTCCTCCCATCTCATCACACCCTACCAAGCAGGTCTGGAGGTTCTGTAGCCCATTTTGAGACAGGAACTGATCCTTGGCACGAGGAGACTGCCCAAGAGCTCTGACAGGCTTTTTCCTGTTTGGATGGGTGATGGAGCAGAAGTGACTTGTAGGAAGGACCTAGTAATTGAGGTGGTTTTGGCAAAATGATGTTCTAGCTCTTAATTTTTCTTGGGTTTGTGGATTTTTTGTGTGTTTAGCTCATACAGTACCAGCCAAGGCCCAGAGGCTGCCTTAGGGCCAGCAGAGCACTTTGGAAGGCAGTGCAGAAACTGTGTGCTGTTATTATTATCTTTCTAAATAATCCCATTTTACATATCTTTGGTGGCTTCCTGTAAATGCATTAATATGCTGAACCAGCCTCAAAAGGAAGTATTTTTGGCCTCTGGGTCTTTGTATTTAAAAAAAAAAAAAGTGGTTATGACCCAAATTGAAAACGGTTTGTAAGGAAAGAGGGTTTTCATTTGAATGTGAGCTGAGCAGGTGAGCACTGTGGGTTTGTGCTCGGGGTGTGTCTCACACTGCCCTGTCTCCATCCCCAGATTGAGCTGGCCATCCTCCGCTTCCCCTACGAGTCCTGGGGCACCCCCTTCCAGCAGCTCAAGCAGGTGGTGGAGGAGCCCTCGCCCCAGCTGCCTCCCGAGCGCTTCTCCAAGGACTTCGTGGATTTCACCGCGCAGTGGTGAGGCTCCTGCAGGGACTGCTGCCTCTCCCAGCCTGCCTGCCCTGGAGCCCCGAGCTGCAGGGCTTGGAGTGAAGCTTGGGGCTGGCTTTGCTGTGCTCTGGGAGCCCATTTCTCCCCTCCTTACCCCAGGGCTGCTGCTCAGCACAGCAGGAAGCGCTGCCCAAACTGGTTTTGCTCTCGGCCTGACTCACCCGGGCTGGTTGGAGGGTGCAGACGTTTCTCTTCCCCTTTTCCTGTCACTGCAGCTGAAGTTTTGGTGTTTTCTGGCAAAGTGGCAGTGAAACCAGAGTGAACCCCTGGCAGCCTGTGGGTGAAAGCTGCTTTTGTGGTTTTGTGGGAAGCTGCTCCCACTGGGGTGTCCCCTGCTCCCTGGGTGCTGCTTGGAGCTGCCAGGCAGAGGTGAGCTCACCCTGCAGGTGCTGGGAAACCATCTCCTCTCCTCCCCAGTTGTTCTGGTTTCGGTGGGGCAGACTGCAGAGCTGCTTGCCTTGTGCTTTTTGTGGCAAAACACTGAGTTGTCCTTTCCCAGTTACCTGCTTGGCTGCTTTGCTGGTGGCTCAAACCTGCTCGGGCAAGGAGGGAGAGGGATGGGTGCAGCCCACGAGAAGCACTGGTTGGGAAGTTGCAGATCCTCTTTAAAAGACCCCACAGAGCAAAAGAAAAAAATCCTACAGCCTTTCTCTCCCTTTTTTTTTTTCCTTCCAGCTTAAGGAAGAACCCAGCTGAGCGAATGAACTATTTAGAACTTATGGTAAGTGCAGAGCTGATTTCGCTGGTCTTTATCCCAAAGCATTTCACAAGTCAAATCAGTGGTCCAGCAGGTCCTAGGGAAATGGGACAACGTGGGTGATTCTTCAGGCATGGAGGGATGGGAGTAATGTGTCTGAGGTGGAAGGGTGTGTTGATTTCATGGGTGGTAAAGTCAGGATTTCTAGGTGTTTTCTCCCTCTGTCCTATCTGCTCTTGGACAGTTTAGACCTTGAAGGACAGTAGTACAGCTGGGGTGGGGTGTCCTGCTGGGGTTGAACCTAGAATTGCCAAAGTTCATCTTTTAATTGAAGAGTGGTGTCAATGGGAGCCTGGGGAGGAGGTTGGTGTCCACCCCCAGCCGTGTGACGTCCCCCAGGGTGGGTGCTTGGGCTGTCCTCGGGCACCAGCTGATGTTTTCTTTGTTCTCATTGGCAGGAACACCCTTTCTTTACCTTGCACGACACCAAAGAGACTGACATGGCCTCCTTTGTGACAGAGATCCTGGGGGAAGACTCCTAACTCCCAGCTCCCAGCTCTGTGCAGCCCCTCCAGCCTGGCTTCCCCGCAGGAGAGCGAGCGAGGACTCGAGTTCATGGTGGTTTGCACAAATTGCACCTCCCCAGCTCGGGGGCATCTCTGGCCCTGTCTGGCCTCACAATCTCTTTTCTCTTTGCCCTGTGAAAAAATCCCCCAGGATGAGCCTTTTGGAGCCAACACCTTCCCAGCTAAGCCACGGAGACTGAAGGCTCAGGAGCTCCTGGGAGAGGATTTTGCCTGCGGTGCCTGAGCGAGCAGAAGGTGCCAGAGGCCATCTCCCCTCCCCAGTACCTGCTGCACAGCACTGGGGGTTGTGTTTCTTTGCTGCCTGGGGAAGACAGAGAGAATCAGTGCTGCTGTGCTTCTCCCCCTCCTCCTGCCTGCCCAAAGGCCCTGTCCTGGAGTCTGCTCTCGCTCTCCTTCCCTTTGTGCCTGGCTCTGCAGCTGTAGGGGAGCCTATGCAGCTGTGGGGGCTCGTGGGGCTCCCTGGGCTGCTGTTCACACCAGAGGCTGTTTTAATGCCTGGTTTGACACCTTTGAGGCACCACCAGGCCAGGCATCCCTGTCCCTCAATCAATGCTGCTCCCTTGGAGGGTTAAAAAATAGGCATTTTTCCACGAGCCCACTGTAACACAGCTGCAGCCCACGCTGCCCATGGGACTTCATCCAGCATCCATCCCTTCCCTCGTGGGCACAAGGTGATGGAGCCAGCAGGTCCCCCAGGCTGCCTCTCTTCCCTCCAGCACCGGGCTGGGAGACACATCCCTGCTCTGGGCATCGCTGCCTCCACCTTCCCTGGCTCTGGAGAAGACGCTGCTTCCTCTCCTTTCCAACCTGGAGCTGATGTCAGACCTTGCACTGTGACACCTGCTCCTTCTGGAGGCTGAACTCGCCCCCCTCGTGTCCCCAGCTGTCCCCAACCCCTTCAGGTGCCAGCGAGAGCCAAACCGCAGTGACTGTGCCGGGGCTGCCAGCAGTTGTACATTTGATGTCTATATATAATGGACTTTGTAACATGTTTCCTAGTTTTAATCTAACTCGCTATAAATTAAAGCCCTTCTGTGTGGGAGGAAGGAGGAGCAGTTCCTTCTCCCCTGACAAATCCACTGTGAAAACCTGATGTGTTTCCCCAGGCTCACAGCCAGGGGAGCAGGAGGGGTTTCTGGCTTCTACTGTACATGATCACGGATAAACGCACCGGCTGTGGATTTTGGTTGGTTTTTTTTTAATAATTGAGTTTTTCAGAAGGATTTTTTTTTCTTTTCTAATATATATTTGTGTGTGTGTATGTGTGTGCTATATATATTATATATTTTTAAATCAATGATGAATGTGTGGATGTCTATGGGGCCAGCAGATTTGGTGGAATAACATTTTTTTCTGGCTAAATTTGGGCAGGTGGGGAAGGGGTCACTAGAAAACACCCTGGCCTAAGATTACTTTTTTCTTTTTTAAAGAAATGCATCTATTTTTTAACTGAATCTTTGGAAAATGTTGTTCCTGAAATTCATGCCCTGGAGGTCTGGATTTCAGGGTGAATCTCCAGTGTTCAGGGTCCCCCCCAATGAAGAATGATGTCCCCTTAAATTCATTGCTCCCACCTCCTGCAGTCCCAGGAACCCCTCTCTGGGAATTTGGGTGCTCCACACCATCCATCCCCACAAGCTGCTCCTGGGAAAGCTGCTTTGGGGTAAATGGTTTTCAGTCCCTGGGCCTCACTCAGCCCTGCTTTTCCCTGTGTCATCCCTCTGCTCCCCTCCCCAAGGACAAATCCTGAGAGAACCAGCCCAGGTGGAGCTGCCCAAACCCTGTTCAGCTTTGGTTTGACCCTGACCCCCCAGCCCACCTCTGGATGGAAAATAGGAAGTGATTGATGTTCTCCATGTCTCCCTCCTCATCCTGCTCTGCAAACCACCCAACACTCACCTGTACCCGCTTGGTTTGGCAGCTTTGCTGCTGAGATGTACAATTGTATTTTGTTTCTCATTGTTGGTTACTTTGGATTATTTTTGTTGGAGTTGAGCTTTTGGGTTTTTTCCCTTCTCTCTCTGTTTCAGTCCCTTTCCCCTTCCTTTATCTCACCCTTTTTTTGGTGCTTTGGGGAATGGTGTTTATTTTGTTTTTTGCATGCTTTTTAATTTTTTTGCATTTCTCCTCATGAGAAAGACCTAATTCCTGTATTTTGAGAAAAGGGAGCATCTGCCCTTTCAAACACAGGGGCGATGCCTCTGGGGTGGGCCCTGTGGATGAACTGAGGCTTTGCTGAGGAGGCAAACACAGCACCTCCCTGTGCCATCTGCTCTGCTTCATTCAACAGGGGTCTTACCTGTCCAAATCCCACATCCATCTCACCTCCCTGCTTCCATGTCCTGCTTTGTTCCCTCTGGGCTGGCAGTTCCCTGGGGGGAACCAGCTTGGCTGTCAGGTGGGTGAGGATTTTGACTCTCCCCTTGTACTTTTGGGAACTGTCTGTACCCCTTAACCCCTGTCCTTGTTTCCAATAAAATTCACCCTCCAACCCAGTTCTTGTCACCTGGTTGCTGTTTGAGCATCAGCCTTGGGCTGCTGAGGCTCCTGAGCACCCTGGGGCTGGTTGGGGTGGCAGCTGGGAGGGGGATCCTGCTCTTATCTTGTGGGGTGATCCTGCTCTTTCCTTATCTTGTGGGGTGATGCTGCTCCTGCTTTGGGGATTGTACAAGCTCTGACTTTTGGAATGGGATCTCTGGAGGGTCCCCCGTGGGATCTGGGGGGCAGCAGCATGGGGAGGGATCCTACTACCTGTGTATTTTCTCCTCCTCTTGCGGAGTGATGCTGGTCCCGATCCGGGGCTTGTACAACCCCGGCTCCCCCAAGCAGTTCCAGGAGTGGGACCCCCGGGAGCGCTGCCAGGGGGTACCCGGGGTTCTGCTCCGCGTCCAGCCGGCCGGGAGCACGGAGCTGTGGGTTCCTGGGTTCTTCCGCTGCCGGGAGCACGGAGCTGTGGGTTCCTGGGCTTGGGGAGGCTCTCCATGGACCGGGGAGCCCCTCGGGTTGGGGGCCCGGGGCGGCAGGCGCTGCCCGCGGCCGCGAGGGGGAGGCAGCGCCCGGCGCCGAACAACCGGGACAGGGCGGGAT
>VZRZ01005090.1:0-72268 GCA_013398175.1 Climacteris rufus | reverse complement strand
AAAAAAAAAAAAAGGAATCTTTAATAAAAATCAGTGTGTGGATACCAGCTGCTTCATAAACATATGCAATGATGTCATGTGCTTGGGAACATCCCATCATACTTTCCGGACGTTTGCTGCAGAATGCAAGTCCCTCTCCAAACACACACACGGCTGCACACCAGGTTCAGGTACCGTCGAGCCGAGGTGTCTTGTACCTTCCAGTTTTATTATCACATGCCAATTGCCTACCAGGAAGAGGACTCGCTCCAGGCGCAAAAACTAAGTGGAAGTAAGGAGGCAGAAAATCAGGGCTAAAATTCACAAAGGATGGTGTTTGGCTTTTGTGGTGCAAGACATAATAATAATAATAATAATAATAATAATAATGATGATGATGATGATGATGATGATGAAGAAAGGGCAGGAAAAGTATTGCAGAAGCTCCGTTCCTATTCTGTGAAACAGTTGTAACACCTGGAACGGAGCTTTTTTCCTCATTGGGCATCATATAGTGAGTGTAGCCACAAAACCCTTGAGAGGGAAACTTCGGCATTCCCTCCGCCGGTGCGCACGCCTCGCTTAGCGAGAACACCAGGCTTAGAGGGATTTCCATTGTCTCTCAGGAGATGACAAACGGAACTGTGAAATGCTGATTTAAAAAAACCCACTCTTCGAGCTTTGGGTGGAAGACGGCTGCCTTTTCCCTACGAACGGGGAGAAAAAGATTCGTCTCACGGAAAGCAGGGGTGGAGGCAGCTGCAGCGGAGCTTCCCGCCGCCCTGCCTCCTGCCAAGGGGGCTGCCCACTCCAACCGGGCCGGCCTCGAGGGGCCGTTTCTTTGAAAATGGACCTGACAAACCAATTGCCAAACGTCACTTAGTGAAGCCCAGGACCCGGCTACCCCGGGCACACGCATCCCCTCCCACCCCCGGCAGCGCCGTGTGGGTTTCCACAGAAGCCGCCGTGAGCGGCCCCTCCCCGCCCCTCCGTGGCATCGCCACCCGGGGGGCACCTGCCCCGCTGCCCCGGTGCTTCTGCCGGGCAGGCTCAGGGCAGCCCCCGCGCCCACCCGCGTTCCCCGTGGGGAGCGGGACTCTGTCCCGCCGCGGGGGCAGGCGGCCGGCAGCGGGGAGAGGGGCAGGTCGGGCAGCGGCAGCGTGGATGCGGGTGCGGAGCCCCACGTCCCCGGGGAGCAGCTGCGGGGCCCGACTGTGGCGTTGCCGAGGAGATAATGCGTCTTGTCCCGCGGGACAGCGCTTCACCTGGCTCGGGTGAGGGGAGCCGCGGCGCTCAGGCTGCGGGGATCTCCGCTCCGCGCTTCCCGAGTGGGACAGGCGGGGCTGGCCCCTCGTGGGTGTCAGCAGGGCTTGAATCGAGCCCGGGGGCGTCTCATGGGCCGGCACCGACCGCGACGGGCAGCCCCAGAGCCAGCCTTGCCCCCAGGCTGTCATCCTCTACATCCTTGCTCCGCTCCCGATGCCCTTTATTTTTGTCCACCGGTGACCAAATGGCAACTTCCATGACCTAAGCTGCAGTCTGTCAGCTTGCCTACCTTCTTTCTCTAACGATGTGCTTCAGGTCATTTTGAGGGAAGTCAGCTACTTATGGGAATTCGAAAGAGCGTGACTGCCTTTACAAATATTTTTAGGGAACCCGTGAAAATGTTCGCTTTGGTACTGCAGTTTTTTTCCCCTTGCGCAAAACACAAAATATGA
Source organism: Climacteris rufus (assembly GCA_013398175.1). Classification (NCBI taxonomy): domain Eukaryota; kingdom Metazoa; phylum Chordata; class Aves; order Passeriformes; family Climacteridae; genus Climacteris; species Climacteris rufus. The sequence continues at coordinate 70,571 of VZRZ01005090.1, read as the reverse complement.
ACCAATTTAAAGGAAGACCTCAGAGGGGGAGAGAAATAAATCCATAGCCATTCAGCAGTAAAACAAAAAGTAAAAAAAAAATTTCGTCTTAAACTAGTAGTCACGGAAGAAATGTCTCTTCTTATATCAAAGAAGAGATACTTTAAAGAGTTTTGCTAATGGAAGGGCCTTTGTATTTTCTGCTCCAACACAAAATACTCTGTATTTTGCAGAGCATTGTCGTAACACCAACACAGAAAAAATACCGTTCGAGAAGCCAGGAGTGTTGATACACAATTTAAGAGTGACTTTCTTAAAGAACAGTGCACCTCCACCTGACAAGAAGACGCTAATAGGAAACAACATTTAAAATTTTGCCACTGTACAGAGTACTTTCTGAAGTCGTAAATAAAAATAAACTCAGCAAATATTATTCTCATTTTGGAAACTTTACAATACAATTACTGCAGACTGCTAAGATCACTCCACTGACCCTCAACCATACTACACAGATACTGCCAAACTGAATTCCCTTATTATTTCTCAGAGCCAACAATTCTTAAAAAGGAGAATTCAGAGTTGTTAATTTAAATGCTAGCTTTCAAGAAAAGGGGGAGGGGGGGAAGGAAAAAGAGAAAGCAAGAAAAATGGTGGTAAGCTGTCTTTTAAAGTGAAATAAATTTGAGAAGTCCGTAGGATAAATGGCCTAAGAGTGACTAGACTAGTGTTGTGTCTTCTTCAGCCTACAAGTCTTCCGCAGGTTATTTTTCTCCAGTATAAATGTAATTTAATAGCCAAGATGGATACTGTTTCACTTTCAGCTATCTGCTCTATACTCCGGTCTCATTCTACATTAGATGATTACCTTACTGTCCTATATGCACAATTTAAAGGGAATTACCTATTACTTCAATTATTTGTTTCTTATCAACTGATGTTACACTACAAGGATTTGCATTGAAAGGACACAAAGAAAGAGCAAGTCATGGCACATTGCCAAATAAAAGAGTAATGTTCTGGTGAATTTAGCCCAAATAATTTACTGCTATATAAAAGTGGAAAAGTGGAAGGTGAACCCTTTGACCAATAAATCTCTTCTGCATGTGAAACCCTTATCTTGTCCCCTCCAATATATTCCACACTAGGAAGCCATCATCATTGGCTCTGGTTTGTTATTTGTAAACCTTGATCTTCTGCACTCGGTGTCCTAAATATGGATAATTAGCATCAGTTTATCACGCCTCTGCATATTTTCTCTTCTCTCCAAACATGCATGCTTCTATTGGCTGCCATTCTGTCACAGAAGATTATGGAGACAGATTGCAGAGAATGAATGTGCTAAACGAGATTAGGAAGGAATAGAAATAGCAACTTGGCCAATAAATTCCTCGTGAGAGCCTTATCATACAATTACACGTTGACTTGTTTCACACTCTCCCAGCCTCTTAATCCAACGCCCCCACCAAGAATAAAATTTCACTAATTTCTGAATTACTGCATATCCTCATGACTTGTCACTGAGAATGGTTGGAAGGAGCAACACGGTCGAAAATAGCACATCAAACTTCCAAAAAGAAAACAAACTTTACAGACAGAAAGAGATGTGGCTTTAAACCGGTTATGGCCGTATGTAGAAGTTTTTGTGCGGCAGCAGTTTGAAGGGTCAGGACTTCAACATCAAGACGTGCTCCTCTGCGCTTTTGCTCCCTAACTCTTTACATCGGGTGTTACCTTATCCTTAGAGGGACTTGGGGATGAGAATACAGCTCGTTGATGCTGCTGAACTGTGCAAACGACTCTCCCATGAGCCCCTACAAACTCGACAGAAAGCAATGGCGAAAACACCTACTGCCGTCATCAGTTTCTGGGACATTCCTGAAAATTGCGGTAATTGAGAAGACGCCAAAAGCATGACAGCAAAGCGAGACAAAATCCTGCTGAACTCACAAGAAACATCTACCAGCTCTGTGGAGTTAGTTTTGCCCCTTCTGCTGCTGTTATTTCAACGTGGACGTCAAGAAAACATTCTTTCCATGACGTAATTCAGAGGCATGGCCAAAACCTTCAGGAGACATCATCTCTGGAAATGCTCGAAGTCTCCATTTTCCCCCTTATACTAGCCCCAGAGGAGGGCTTGCAAAAGTATTAATGTTGTCATAATGTTGTTTTCATGGTTTTAGGTACGTGTAGAAGAAGGACACAAATGGAATAAAAAGTCCCAAGACCGGAAGATGAAGCCTTGCTCAATTGATCTATACTCATAGATTTGATGTCACAGGACACTTGTCTTACAATTCTAGCAGATTTAAGGATATTTTACAGCATTTATTATAGTGAAAGGACTTGCTTTAGAAAGCAACGTGTTTTTATAACTCGGGTAATTGTTTCCCCTAATAAATGCGAATCTTCAACCCCCTACAGAACTCGTATGAAAAGTATGATGAAGTTGTGCTATGCATTCGCGGATTGCTTAGTGTCACTCCTGCCTGTGCAATCAGATGCTGGGAACGTAAGAGTGAAGGGATACACGTCGCGAGTGTTAAGGATGTTCAAAATAAGGGGATTCCCTAGAGTGGGACCTTTCCTGCACGCTTTTCCTTGGTGTGGAAGTGATCCGAGATGCAGTGGAGAATCCTCTCTGCCCAGGAGCTGGGGGTGACGGAGCGGCTGCGAACCTCGGGCATGGCAAACCCGTCCTGCAAGTACCACGGAGCCTTGGCCCTCTGAGTTATCCTGAAGTGGGTTTAGTGATGGTGGGGTTGGTGACTTTTTATTTTTTATTTGACCTGCCCGTTACTTTTCTCTTGCTCTCCCCCGGAGTTTTGTTTGGTACTCAACCACCTCCAGATGGAAAACCAGACTGCAGCTGAGTGTCACACTCGTCCAGAGCCTTAAAACCACACGGTTGAAGAAAAGATTCAGATGAGAATAGCGTGACCCTGTGGGATATCGAGACAGCCTGCTACCTGTTTGTTGCCACAAGAACTTTTGCGGTCACATAAATGTTAATAACTCTCCTTTATTTCTTTCTTCCTTTTCTTGTTACAGCTGTAGGCTTACATACGTATTCACATGCGCTTATATCTCTCTGCATACACACACATGCACACACACATATACATATGTGTGTATATATACATACACACATATATATGTGTGTATATATATATATATATATGTACACACACATCACCCGAATGAATTGGTTAGCATCGGGCAGAGAGGCGTTTGCCATTAATCTGGGAACAAACCGCTAACCTCGGTGACTGGTATTTTAGCTTTTCTTTTCTCGCTTCTCTCAGTGTGGGGAGAGCAGTAAAGCTTGTGTGGACTGATTGTGAGGGGCTCTGCTGGAATTTGGCAGGCCAGGGGCTTGGAGAGAAGCCCCATGCTGACTCCTATTCAGCGGGCCAGTTTTCTGCGAGCTTTGGAAGTTTCACTCAGCCGTGCACTCAATGGCTTCACAAAGCTGATTACAAGCTTCAGCGCATTCCTGAAGGAGCCAAAAGCGACGCAGGTGCAAACGAGCCGAGGGAGCCCCTTATCCCGGTGACAGAATGGGACAAGCTGGGAAAGGCTTGGACCACACAAATCCAAGGCTCACCAGGCAGCAGCGAGCCTGCCTTGGGAACCGGGGATCATTATCCGCTCCATTCAGCGGGGACCCAGCGGCGGCAGCGGCACGTCCCAAGCTGGGGATGGGCTTTCCGTCCCGGGTGGGAGCAGCTCCGCTTCACCTGGCATTCCCTCTCCGCTCCCTTCGCGGCTGCCTCAGGCATGAACCTGAGGTGCCCCTGCTCCCCCGAACTGATTTGTATCCCAGAATCTCTTAGGGTTCAGCCTGCTGCCTCAAGGAACTCTGCGGTTTTCCCCCATTGCCCCGTCACACACGAAAAGCCTCCCTCCTGTCCCTCTTGCCTTCCCCAGATAAACACGGCGCTAAGGGTCTGGAAACCCAGCACAGAAAACGCACTGATCCGAAATGGCAGGGTTCCTCCCAGCTGAAGTTCTCTAACAAACACCCTATTTTGAAGACTGCCGCTAATTCCAGAGAGAAGCCAGCCGAGAGTGCACCCGCCTCCCCTCCCAATTACTCGAACCACCCGATTCCCACAGAAATCTCCCGCAACACAAACGCCTGGTGAATGCTTTCTGACTCGGTGAAAGCAGCCCACGGTCCCTGCCCTTCCTGCCTCCCCGGCGAGCGAGGGGGTGGCGAGGAGTCGAGGGGGGTCTCGGTGCCGGAGAGGGTGAGGCGTGATTTCTTTTAATTAGGGGTTCTCGGAAGGAGTTCCTCTCGCCTCCGCTCCCTCGCTCCCTTTCCTCGCTCTCAGCCTTTCCCCTCCAGCCGAGAGAAGAAGCTGCACTTTACTTCGCTGCAAAATTAATTACGGCCCTTCCCCGCTATCAATTACGGAGGAATCAGCCTTTCCTAGGGAGAGGAGAAATAATCAAAAGGCTTTTCAGTCTTGCTGGGGGGGGGACGACCTCGGACCGCCGAGCACATAATGCGGCAAGGGGACTGCCGCGCTTCTGGCCGCTGGTTTCATATGCAAATGGCGAGCTGCCTCCAAGTTATCATTATGGTTTTATTTTTTTTTCCCCCTTAATGTTATTATTGTGTCGGGGTTTTAATAGCCACATGCTCTACCCTTCCCTTTCAGCGAGGTTTCCTTGGCGATCAGCCACGCCGCTTCTCCCCCGAGCGACTTGCCCCCGCCCCAGCGCCTGCCCCACGTCCATGTTAATTTCGCCCTATGGAAATGAAAGCGGCCCGGCCGGGCAGCTGATATTAAAGCGATCCCTCTGCCCAGGGGCTCGCCCTCCCCGCTCCTCGCAGCGGCCGTGCCTCCGCAGGAGCTCGGAGTGGCCGTGCCGGGCCCCCCCGGGTCCCCCCGGGCCCGCCGCCCCTTCCGTGCCTGCGAGATGCTGGGGAGGCAGCGCTGCGTCTGCTTGTGCGGAGCGCACCGCCGGCAAGCGGTTGCCTTGGCAGAAAGGTGCAGCTTTCTGATGTTCTTTTGTCTGATAACTAATTCAAGTTAATGCGATCTTTATGTAAAGCTAACAGCGGATAATTGTCTATTTTCTCGCCAACAATCTCCATCACAATCACTTATCTGGAAACCTGCGGTTGTATTAATCGTTATATTCCCCGAGATAAGCGTCTCTCGAATTATCAGCAAACACTGGAGGGAAATTAAACAAACTCCAGAGCCACTTAAGTTTCCTCTGCATCTTTTAACCCCCTTCTCGGTAGTGGGGGGAGTGAGGAGGACGACACCCCTCAAACCAACCTGGAACCGGAACACAAAATAAAAGGGGGCGGGGGAGGGGGTGGTGGGTGAGTGTGTGAAACAGTGGAGAAGGGCCTAAAATTTTGGATAATTGTGAAGAGCCGAGTCCGACTGAAGGCGCCTTCCCTCCGAGGTGCCCGTGTGTCAGACAGACACGCACCTTACACCCCGCTCGTGGGGCGGCGGTCGGTCTCTGGCGGCCCCTGGGACCTTGTTGGCAATTCTTGTAAATCATGTAATTAAGTGTATTAGTCGCTGCAGGGGAAAGACGAGCAGCTAGGAGAGAATACACCCAGAGATTAAGCGGGAGTCGCATGGCTTTAGGTCTGATACACGAGGAGAAGAGAGTTCTGCTGCCTTCCGAGAATCACCGTATTAGCACAATTATTGGCAATATTTATACTAGAGAGTGATCTGAACCCCAGGAGGGTAACAGAGAGCGCGAGAGAGCGAAACTACTGTGGGAATATGTTTTACTGCTCAGATCCCATCAGTTCCGTTAGGTGTAAAGAAATTATAGCAAATTGTGCTGGAAACCCCTCCAGGGAAAACATACTTGTACGACAAAGATTTTGTCTTTTTGAGATGAAGTCAAAACATCAGTGTCAAATGAGACTCGTTTTAGGGGCGCTGCCGTGTGTGTGTGTTTACTCGAGTACCTGGGTGTGGGAGGGGTGGTGGGGGGGAGAAAAAAAGCAGCCCAAACCATGACATTTCCGTCTTGAATCTGTGCCAGCAGAGAGTTTACAACTTCTTCGGGAAGAGCGGGGCGTCCTCCAGCGCGGGCCGGGGCCGCCGCCGTCCCGCCCGCCCGACTGGGGCTGGATCTCAGCGCCAGCAGCGCTTCGCCTTGCTGGAAGGGTTTTCCACGTCCAAAGTGCTTTAACTGAATGATCCTGGCGTTTGGTTACGGATCAGGAATCAAAGAATTTCAAAACTCGCCTCTATGATGAACTTTATTTATTGTGGACTTTAGATTTTTTTTTTTTTTTTAATTTGGAAAGCAAACTTTTATTCACAAAGGTTTCCGATGGCACGACTCCCATCTTAGCCTGGTGAAGGTGAGGTCTGTGATGGAAAAGAAAAAACCCCAAACAGCCAAAAATCAAAGCAGGAAAAAGCAAACAAACAAACAAACAAACAAAAAAAAAACCACCTCAACGAAACACACAAACCTCCTACTACTTATTTGTGTGTCATGGCAGCGCATTTCCAAATATGTTCAGTTTCTTAAAAAAAAAAAAAATTAGCTGCTTAGATTCTCGAATTATTTCACTCGAGCTGAAAGTTCCCAGGGTAGCTTTTTCTTATGGCATTTGAAAATCATCCCACTTCATCTCTCACCTGAATCTTGTCATCTGTGCCATCTTGAAGTGATCTGTGAACAATGCTGGTCCCTTGGACAGCCCAAGCTGGTCAATCAGGCAGAACAGACTATGCAAATGGAATGGAAAGGCGAAGCGATGAAGAACAGTGGCCCCCATTGTCTTGGGCATTTCAAAGCGAAGCCCAGCTGCAGCAGGCGTTGCTGTCTCGGACCCTTGGTTGCTACTCTAATGTCATCATTGCAAAACATCACATTTTGAAAACTCTACAGTCTGAATGCATGATCAGCCCTCCACAAAGATTTCACTTTGCCGTGACATCCTTCGAAGTCACCCAAAAAAAAAAAAAAAAAAAAAAAAAAAAAAAAAAAAAAAGGAAAAAAGCCCCATCACAACTGGGGACTGGGATCCCAGCCACATTGCCCGCTCACATCCCGCAACCCCGCTCCCTCCACTCCTGACTGTGGTGCAGATAACGCCTTTTGCCACCTTTTGGTGAACGCCTCGCCTTTCGTGTCGTTTTTAGAGTCGGATCGGATGATCACATAAGTTGCATTTCGCTTATTTTCTGTCGGGTCTTTTTCAGGCATTCTAATGAGCTAACGCCGAGGAAACGTCGCTGTGAGCAGGCAGTGAAGTATTTATTCACAGTCGCTTCCAAAACTTCAGATGTGCTGGGCTTTAAAAGAGTCAGGCAATGTCTTTGCGAGTGATTAAACCAGCAGCTAAGCTGGGTATTTACAGGTCCGTTAGGAGTTTTTGTGAATACTCGATTTCTCAATACACTCATGCAGTTGTTGCTCCTGAATATTGCTGCCAGCCCTGCTCCAGCTTCGCCTCCCGGCACTGGTCCTAAAGTTAGCTCTGCCATGAGAAACGAACTTTCACTTCAGTAAAGCTGAGGGCTGTCAGATGATTAATGTGCATTTTCAAGGGACTAAATAATTGCCCATGTTTCACTTATTGTTCCTTTTCATTTTCTTTTGTCTCTAGGTGACATTTGTGATCACCATGTGGTGAGCAGAGGAAACTCCCCTCTCTTCCACCCCCATGTCAGGAGCCTGTGCTCAAGGAGCAAAGGTCTGTGCCACCAATATCTAAAAATGTTGGGGGTTACCTTTCCGTCCTCCCAATCTCTTTTCTCACAGGAGTTAGTGAATCCAAATCTTCTTCTCCAACAACAGTCTTACTCCGGTGAGCCTGCAGAGATGGATACTGCCCAGCCTCAGACATGCCTGGTTCGTAGACACAGCAGTCACACACAGGAGTGGTCACCCTTCAGTGCAGACTGTTTAGTGGTCATGTGGGAGCAGAGAAGAAAGTTTCATCTGTCTAAGAGAGCTGAGCTAAGAAACTCTTAATTACATTCTTCGCAGGACCAAGAACAATTCAGTGCTTCTTTCCTACCTCTTAAACTGGCTCTTTCCCTTTTGCTTGGGTAATGCATTCTGTAATAACATCACATAAATTACAAAGGAAGCAAAGGACGGAATTATTTAAAACTAAATAATTATTCACTGTGATTTGATTGGCTTCCTGAAATTAAGGTTGCCCCTTTCAGAATGCAGTGGTTGATAAGAAGGAAAAATGAGAGTAACAAAGAAAACCAAAGAGAGATTGAAGTGAATGGGGCAAATAAATTAATTCATAGGTACCATTTCATCTTCTGGCTGCAAGATCTTTCCCCTCACCAAAGAGTTTTCCAAGGACAAGTACTATGTTAAAAGAAAACCTGTGGTCAAATACATCAGCCCCATGGTGAAATGAGTAATGTGGGAACTCAGACTGCTACCTGCCTCATACAAATGTTTTGGTAGAGATGATACACACTGTGAGCACCCTTCTCTGCCAAGGTATTTGTTCACTTACCACCTTAAAACTTTACCTACTGGACAAATGGATCTCCCAAAATCTTTGTCCTGGGAGGTGTCAGACGTGCTTCAGGTCTGGGTCGCTCACTTGCTGACTTGAACACAGAAACCCAGTGGAAAAGCAATGTTGTGCAGCCAATGCCTACACAGATGACAACCGCAATGCACTTGGCCAGGGGCTAAGCCCCTGCCACTGTAGTGGGTGCATCTTCATCTGGGTCTCTGCTGAAGCACTTCCAAAAAGATGTTGTGAAGGAGAAGCTTCAAAGAGGAGCAGCTGCTTGTCGTGCTTCCCATGTTGGTGTTGCCATGGGGCTACATAGATGTGGGGACCCTCTGTGGACACCACGATTCCCAGTGGATGGTGAGATGGATGATGTCCTTAGGACCCAGACCAAGAGTGGGTGACAGGGGCTCCAAGGTCAAGCCAACACTCTTGATCCAGCCATGTCTCTCTCCCACAGCCGTATTCTAAACCCACGCTGCCAGCTGAACCTTATTCCTTCTCAGCAGCCTGCCAGCCTCACAAAACGGGGATGAGAGCCCAAAGTGTGTTAGACAGCGCTGCTCAGGCCCTCTGTCCCTTTACAGAACCAAACCAGTTCCCATCACCCCAGGTTAATGACCTTGGCTCTACTGGGAGGGAAATGGCCCCAAGTCTGCCCTTTGGGCAAGGTGCTCAGATAACCAGGGGCAACCTCCTTTCCCAGTGGCCTCACGTTGGGTGGCAAGAGCTAACTGGAAACAAGATCAGCTACTCCCTTGAGGAGCTGAACTTTGCTTTTCTCTCACAGCTGGATCTTCTGCCCCTTCTCTCTACCAGCCCCAGTCCTGGTACATTCAGCCACAGTTATCTCTGCTCATGCACTGACTGTATTTTTCATGTTTATTATCATCCAACCCAGCGTAGTGCCATCTGGCACATGCACACGCAGGGGGAAGAAAACCATATATTCAGCAAATGGAGCATACAGGGTTTAGGGTTTGTTTAGTCTTGTTTTTTCTTAGTCTTCCAATTTCTGTTTAGAATTATGTGGAAAAGATAGCCAAGCAATTTTCCCTCGTGAAAAATGATCAAAACTCCCAGTTATGAGATTAAAAATTACTGGAGAGTGGAGATGCCAGGAAGAGACAAGAACCCTTTCCTGCTGAAATACAAGTTCTTCTTTTCCTCCTTCTGTTTAATTTCACTTCATGCTCAGATAATGAATAGAATTGCTTTAAAATGTTTGCATTAACTCTTTTCATTCAGTATTTGTTCTAGTCTTTCAAATAATTATTTTACTGTAATGCATGTGCAAGTTATATGTAACAAATCACACTTCTCCAAAGCAGTAAAGCACTATGAGACCTCCTGCAGTCCTCAAAACCTTTGCTATTTTTACTGCCACAATAAAAATTGATGTAAAATACGTCTTCAGAGTAGGTATAAAAAACCATGCGTAGTATTTTCAGTAGAAGCTAACACATATGGCATTGCCACCTTAATTCAAAGTCAATTTTGTAACAGAGTTGCACAATCAAAGCATATTTCTTCCCTGATAATTCATGCACTGTAAGATTATCAGTTGAGTTGCCCATGGAAAAAGTACTACACAATGTATTGTATTACTTGATTCATTTTCTTTCAAATTTTACTTTAATTTTAACTTTGGCTAATTACTGTATTGTGATCTAAGTCAGCAATCTCAAATTAACTATCAACTTAACTTTTGAAGAAACTCCACAAATGCATGATAATGATGAAATTCAAATTACTGTCAGTTATTGTGTAATGTCTACACCATGAAAAAGCAAAGCTTCAGGTATTTTAATGCCATTTGCATATATAGCACTGTGGTTTTCCTACATAATTTTTCAGAGTAGAACTCTGCCATTTCTGAACTATAAAAATACTAATTAAAAAAAACTGTTTGGGGGTATTTATTTATTTTCTTTTTCTAAACTGAATCATAGCTTTGATAAAAATGTGAAAGGAAATAGTTCTTGGAAGCAAATTGTCAGCTACTCAGATTTCTTTGGAAAAGCAACTTGTTGTTTTACAGGTACAGATGCAGAGTGGTAGAATTGTTCTCTGATCCTGCTAAAACAGAGAAACACATTTCAGTGCAATTGATACAGTATCTGTATACTGAGCTTGATTCTGGTCTCACATCTGTTTAAAATTCAAAATATCTTTTGCTCAAGCCCTGATCCGAGGCTGAGTGATGTCACTGTATAATGACTTCTGGTGGGCTGCAGTTCAAGGCCTTTTACACCACTGTGCCTCATGCCACTAGGCTGAAAAACGTTATTTTTGCTACATCTTTCTCTTCCTGTGAAACCAGATTAATTTGGAATGAATTAGAAATGCTTGAACAGACATGCTCAGGGTTACTTTTTATGGCAATACTTTTAATTTTAAGTATTTTTTACAAATAAATGCAGTTTGATAGAAACATAAAATTTGCATTTTCTAGTATATTTCTGCTCATCTTTGATTTTTTGGTGAATCTCAATTTTACATGTATGCATTCATTGCCTTATTTCTGGCATCACAGCATTGAAATTTTTATGTAAATAACAAGCGAAAAAAGAATCTATTGTAAAATACAATGTATGACAAATTCATTGAAACAAGCAAATAATTTAAATAATGGTTATTCAATAAATGTCAGGAAAGCAATCCCATACCTTCACTGATCAAGGCTTCTATGTAACTTGGAAGAAAGCAATCAAGGAGGACTTTTTATGCAGCAATATATAGAGCTTGTTCCCGTTGTTAAGCATGTAATTAGAAATTCAGCCAGTCTTACCAAAGAGGGTCATAAACAACCACGACTGAAAACTCAAATGTTTCTCTGCTTTTTATGCAAAATGTACAGGGGGGAAAAAAAAAAAAAAAAAGAAGGTTTTTTTTTTTGGTGATGACTCAGATTAGCTCCAATTAAACTTAGCTTTGACTCTGTGAGTTGCAAAGCAAAGCAAGCAGAACTTTGCTGCTCACTGTTAGAGGTTGGTTTACTTACTGGTAGAATTCCTTTTAAGAATCTCCAACAAAAGAGGTACACAAGAGGAATCAAAGTGGAAGAAGCAGTCAGAATGCTACAAATATAACACAGAATCCTTTTGTGTTGGTAAGAATCAATAGGCAACAAAGCAAACTTGAATCTACTCATCACTTCATCTTGTATGCACTGAACAGATTGAATTATTAAAAAATCCTGTCATAAATGACCTTAGTTTTCAGAGTTTACAATGTTTGCATGAATATTTTGAATTTATATATCCATAATCAATGTTGCTTGGTTAAATGATCTATAATCAATAAAATTTTAGCAGTAATCATACAGTGGCAGAATGATGTTTCCATGTGTTGAAACTATCTTGTGCCACTTCTGTGGTCTGAAATGGCTGAACAGACTTGCCTCATTTAACTGTGTCTGGGAAGACAACATGTGGGGAAAGAAACCCCATCATGATTAAACATCCCATCTAGATTACCATATTAGTGTTAGGTCATCATAACAATGTTTCTTTTCAGTGGCAAGTGTGCCTAAAATTTTAAGGAATTTAAATGCTTGAAAGCATTTTCCAACTCACCTACTTCCAATGTCGAGTTTAGCCCTTGATTTCCCTATTTATTCCTCTAACTCTCCCGAAGTGGCCTTCAAAATGCATAAGCATGGATTTATTGTAAACTTCACTGCTGCAGCTCCACTGTGGTTGTTCTGATCATTTCAGGACAAATGCGACAGTTTAAACTAATGACTGAACATGTATTGTGTTAGTGCTGTTTCCTGGTTATCTGGTTATTATTTATTTCCTGCTTGTTCTATTGTTTCTTGCCTCACGAAGACTCCTGTTTGCTCTGATAAAATTCCTTATAACATGGCAGCAACAGCAAGGGCTGGGTAAAAGGGCTCCTCTGAACGATAACACAAAGAGCATATAAAGAATCCATCACAGCCGTCAGTAGTATAATGTAATTTATTTTCACTAGACATCCTCTTCACTACTGGATTAGTCACTTTGTTAATGAGCAAATGACCCATAACTCACAGGAGTGGGAACTTTATGTGCAGGTCTTGCCTTTACCAGTGCAGATGAACTGCAGCATCCTCCCCATTATACAATCACTTTGTATTTATTGCTCATTCCAATCTTTCTTGGGCATTCCATACACTGTGGGAGTTTCAGGTGGGTGAAAAATGCAGGACCCAGTAGTTACACAGACTTATATGGATTTATAGTTTTTATTGTACTAGAAAACATTAATAAAAGATGCCTCTTGCATCTAGAACCCATCAGGATCCCACAAGCAGACAATGAACCGATTTTAAAAAGCAAGCTTTCTAAGTGCTAATACATTCAATATGCTATTTTCTACCACTATATACTAGGCATCTTTGGAATTTATTGTCCAGATCTCACTTTAGCATGACTTCAAATAGAATTTCTCAGGTCATTCTCTGTATGAATGCAGCTTGTCTCATTGTGCCAGGAAAACGTGACACTGTGAAATCTAAAAAATTCAGAATTTATCAGTAAAAGGAGAGTTTACAGTTTTAGTAGAATCTAAGAACTTGTGAGATCTTGCTTTGAAATGTGTTTTTCCCCCCCTTAATTTCACATATTGAAAATTTGTTGACAGAGCCTTGTGTCATCCCACCCCAAAAGGGAAGAGAGAAGCCGAGATGCATAGATGCCTGTGGTCAAAAAGGAATGACAAAAGTCAGAGGGTCCACAAAAACTTACCAAGTTTTATTAGTAAATTATACTCACAGCATGGAAATTGGTATGTTGGAGCATAAACACACAATGGTGCATGTTGAATAATGGATAGGGTGAAAGAGAAGAGAGAGACATTAAAGAGAGGGAGAGAGAAAGGGAGCGAGAGAAGGGAAGAAAGGAAAAAAAGAAAGAAAGATCACAAGTCCTGGCTTCAGTGTCGAGCCAGATGATGGATGCCCAGGGTCCTGAGGGCATACTGCCTGGCCTTCACAGGGCCACCTTTTTTAGAAACAAGTTTTCCCACCCTCAAGCTAAGTTTCTCACTTTCTATGCAAATCAATGATCATGTGCGGTTTGTTCTTCTAAACTTTTCTGGAAAATGGGTAAGAGGGCTTTGGGGCTCTTTCGTGGTCTTGATCCTCCCCTACTGGGTTGGCCTTTGGTCAACAGTCCATGCCCACTTCTCGACCTCATTCTTGCACTTGCTTGTTGTGCTTGTCTCCAGGTCAAGCCAGAACAAGGGTATTTGCCCAGGAAAAGTGCTGCCCTGCCTCCATATAGTCTGTTTCTCCAGCCCCATCCTGTTCTTTTTCACAGGATGTTCTTACCAACAGTCCTTGGCTGGCTCCATGGCTGTCCCACCATTGGTGTTTGAGACATTGTCCCCTTATCTTCTGGGCTTTTAAGGCCCCAGAAATTTGAGTCCATGACTCTATTAATAACTCAGAGTTCAGAACAAAATTCAAACAAAAGTCAAACAAAAGTATGTAACATTCAAAATTTCAAGTTGGTGGATTACCATATGCGGTCAGGGAAGAAGAAAATGGAAGCAGAAGTACATTCTGTATCTCATTTGCTAAAAAATGATGACAAGATTTCCATACCCAGCATTATTTTTAACATATAAAAGTAAATTCCAGAACTCATTTTGTACTCTTTTAATACATTTAAACTGGATGGTTTGCTATAGACAAAATAGCTTTTAGCTGTGATGATAGGGCTGAATCTTTTCTTCTGAAATACCCAAGTTAAGTTTATCCCTAACTTTATACCTGACAGATCACAGAAAATTTATCTGCCTGACACAATAAACCCCATGGTAATTGGAAGGATTATAAGCCTTTATAAATATTCTAAACCTTTACTGACTTACACATGAGGCCAGAAAAAAAATGTTTCTGTTTTCTCAAATCCTCAATAAGAACTTGGACCAACTCCCACTGAAGCCAACTCTAGTCCTTTCTGTAGATCTGAAATCAGGACGTACCTGCAATTCCCTTCTGTTGTTCTGCATCAGTGACGGTTTTGTGCAAAACCTTGGACAAAATGTTGCCAACAGCTCTCAGGATAGAATTTAGCTGAGCAGTAAAATTGAATGATTGGCCTGCTGCTGTGTTTTGCATTACATTTTATTGATGTAGCAAATATTACAGGTGTTAGGTCTATGAATACCCCTGATCTTTCCTAAATTAATTCTGCTTTCAAATCAAAAGCCTGTAGTTAAAATACAGTATACTTTAGAAACATGTTTTATTTGGAGAATTTTCAAGGATGAAAAATTCACCACAGCTTTCAGTAGACAGTTTCAGTGGTTAGTTGCCATCATCGTTGACCATTTTGACCTTTTTTAAAAGCAAAAATTTGTCTAGCTTGAACTTCCAGGTGCAATGTAACATGAATACCTTTGCCTGATAGACTGAAGAGTCCTCTACAGCCATCCTTTGGGCTCCATACAGACATTATACGGTCAAGTCACTCTTTAACATGGGTTTGAATATGATTTATCTAGGCTGAATACTGTCCCTTTTTTCTACATACTTTGCCAATAATGCTTTCCAGTCTTTTAACCATGCTACTCGTTCTTCTCTGAAATCTTTCCAACATCTTCCAGGTTCATGGTCGCGTGTTCTCATGCAGCTATGAAGAATTAAAACCACTTTAAACTTGGAGCTGTGGCTTGTGTTAAGTTCTTATTAGAATTGTATTAGTCATAAAAACATCAGAAAACACTCACAACACCTGTTAAAAAAAAAAGTGACATATCAGCGGTTACTTCAGGGTTAGACCTTTAGGAACAGAGCCTTAATAGGAAAATAAAAGGTGTCTGTGCCTTCAGCACTTAGGGACATCAACCTCTACATTTGGGTTTCTAAATATAGATGTAGTAGCCTGAAAAGAGGTGCCATTTCAAGATCTACAAAACTTCTTCTTTTATTGATTTGCAAGTGTGCTTTAATACCCTGAAATTTTCCATCTTGCTTTGGGTGAAGGCTCTATTCATCATCTTGCTCTTGGAAGGTTGCCTAGTGTTTGTGTCCAAAGTTAAGATCACTGCAGCAGCATGGTTCGAGGGTTGATGCTGTGTAAAGCAATGATACACTAAAGCTTGTAAAGCAGTTTGCTTGGGGCAAAAGCAACACATTAAAATTTATGGTATTTGCATTTTCTTTGGAAAATTATACTGTTATAATTCATACATGCTGTAAGATCTCCAGTGCAAATGTTTCATGAAAGAAAGAGAAAGAAAGAGACTTTTAAAACTTACTTTAGGTGCTTCAGCCTGTGATTGACAATTGGTAGACTGGTCGATGGCACAGATGCTTCATGCAATGAGTGACCGTTTCACATTTCTCACCCAATCATGCTCATATTTTATGAAGTTGTTTAATTAAAAAAAATTGGAGGAATGAAATATTCTTTTTTTACTGAAATACATTTTACCAGTAAAACAAGCAATACCCCTATAAAACTGTGTGTCTGTTCAAACAAACAACCAAAGTATTCCAATGTGTTACTTAACCAAAAATGCTCAGTTGCTCAATATTCCCATGACTGAGTTTTCCTTCTAGCCCTTTCTGTCAGACTTTTTACTTCTGCTTCTGTTGGTTTTGTGCATGCTTTCAGTCTGTCACTATTTCTTACACTCCTCCTGTTTTACTCTCTCCACTATTTCCTTCTGCCTCACCAAGTCCATGCAGGATGAGCAGCAGGATGAGCAGAAACACAGAATCCTCTGACCACCCCAGTTTTCAAACATGGGAGTTTGGGGCTTTAAATAGGGGTGAGATAGGGGTTGCTGATATCAGGGCTACATTGTTCGGAGAATTAAACGTAAGATTAGGGGAAGAAACAGGGCAGGACAGAAAAATACATGCCAACAGAGGAGGTTTAAGAAAATCCTCACTGCTGTGCAAGTCTACAGTCAGTTTGTGAGGGAGAACTATATATATCTGTGCAGTCCCACTAAGGCCTCATCCTGTCGGGGCAATTTCTCCCATTTTATGACTTCAACACCACATTAAACTTGTCACTGTGTTCAGTGCACAGCCATTTCACCTTCCCTCATCCCCCCTCACTCCTGCAAGATGAGTCTAAGGTGCAGCGACAGCCACGAGTCAATCAAGGATGGTTCTGATTGTAAATGCCTGCAATGGTATAAATGACGGTGCCGAAGGAGATTATATTCAGAGCCACATACATGCTGCAGAGGTCCCACCTCGAGATTAGCCTAAAATACCACCCAGATCTCTAGGTCCCTCCCAATTAGCACAGCCAGGCAATCTTCCTGGCACTGCAGAGGCAAAGACATATTTTTAGCTCAGCGCTGTGCTCTCTCCCCTGAACTCCTGGAGCCCCGCTGAGCCAATGGAGTCCCAATCAGTGGGCTAGCTCTGATGCTGCCCCTTCACAAAATTGCCTGTAAAGCCAGTTCAGTGAAGGGATCTGTAATGAGCTCAGCAGCTTGGGGCTCTCAGTAAACTGCAGTGGTGAAGTGAGTTCATGGCTGAAATGCCAGTCCTTTTATTCATCAATAGCACATCAATTAGTAGTTTAATAGGCAGAGAAGAAATACTGTGAGTGTTCATTTAATATTAGGCTGATTGTAGTCTGCATTTGTGCTAATTCTGGCAAATTTTCCATATTTCAGTACTTGCGAAGAGCTATTTTCTTATTTTTTTCACCATTACCCATACTAAAAAGAACCTGCTAGCTAAGTTCAGTTGTAATGTATAGAATCAAAATGTAAAGATTAGTAAAAAGTTACAGAAATTATTCTTACAGATTGAAAAATTAATGAAGAAAGAAAAAAGATCCTGTAGGATTCATACATGATTTGTACACTGTTGTTACACTTATGGTTCTGGTTTATCATTCTCAGAGCCCATTAAGCATTAATGATTTGCATTATACAGGAAACACTTGTGAGTTAATCATGCCTCATGTTCTTCAGTGGTTCTACCCTTTCTTTCTTCCTGTCTTACAAAGAGCTGATTTTACTATTTAATTAGTTCCTCTGGTCAAGGACTATGGACCCAAGTGTTGTCAAAGTTAGCAGAAAGGAACATCTGTCCACTCAGCCAGAGCTCTCTTCCATCAGCAGGAGGGATGGACAAACAGTGGATGGCAAACAGTATGTTCACCAAGTGATGGGCTATTATCACTTAACAAACCAGTTGGAACAGTTATGGGGTTTTTGTATTTTGTTGTTATTTATAAGTATTTAAGAAATGCTTGCTGGGAACATATTTCAGCCAATTTCAGCCCACTGCATGTGGGATCTGTGCGTTCACTCTTCATGCTTAATGTTCTCCCACAGCAACTAGTCCCCCACGTCACGCAGGTTTGTTTCTTGTCCATCACTGGTGAGTGGAACTGATAAATAGCAAGTTGGAATTAAGAATTAATTTCTGCTTTCCCACTGGGAAATAGAATCTCCTTCTCTTCATAGGCAAGGACAAGCCTACCTAGCTCAAACTGAAGTGATATTGGACATTCAAATCCTGGGCCCTCAATTCTATCAGAAATATAGAAGAGTTTTTTTGAGGTTCAGCAGCAATAACAAATATTTTTTCTGATGTGCTGTTCCTAGACTCTATGCTGTGAAAGTCACAAGCTGGGACAAATTTAATGCTAATTTTCATTCACTAGCGTTACAAAAAAAGTCTTATTCTCAAATGCTTCTATGCTCTGTTCTCAAGTAGAAAAAGAACAAAACAGTTCAGAACTTTCTGCTATCCCTGTTCTTTACTATACCTGCATAATCACTGCTTTTTCCGTTACCTTAAAATGTATTCTGGGGATCAGCTGCAGTTCTCCTGACATCTGCTGCATGAGAGAATGCTGACACCTTTTTCTGTAAGTACCCCTCACTCCCCAGCAGTCTCTATACTAATCCATCAGTCAGTTTTACTGGGCTGTACAAGCATATCTGTGTCCCTGCTATGCACTGAGGCTCCCTAGAAACGTGACTTTGTCTCTCCACCTCATTCACCTTTTAATGCCTCAGATTTTCAACAAACACTGCTCTATTCCTTATGGTCCCATTTGTCTCTGTTTTCTGAGACTAAAATAGTCCTTTCCAACAAGAAGATGTCATATTCCATATGATGTTTTCTTTCCATTTATTATATGCCGGTTACTCTGATAGTTATATATTTCCTGTTTTCTGAAACTCCTCTCTCACACTTGCTTCCTCTATCTGACCCATTCTTCAGTCCACATCTCTTGACCCATGATGTGTCTGTTACCTGTGATGTCAAAGTTTTCTCTGTTCCTTTGAGGATTGGCATCACTTGGCTATTACCTCCTTGATAAGGTTGGTCAGAATGACTGTCACAAAAGGGTTTTTTCTTCCAAAGATGTTCCTTTAAAAATTTTTTTCTGAAGATGGTTGAGCTATTGCCAGTGAGAGCAAAACCGAATGTTATAACACTGGAAACTCTCAAAATGCAAAACTTTTGCCAATCACCATGTCTGTTTCTACCTGTTTTCTCTGTTGTCTCCTCCTTTTTCTGCTCCCCAGTGGACATCAGATCCAATATCCATTATATTTTTCTTCTTCATAAGCACCTATACCCAGTCTCCCAGACAAGATTTTGTAACAAGGAATATTATTTCCCAGAAGTTCTAAATATTTGAGTTTTTTTCCAAATTCTGCTTGGTTTGAAGAACAACAAGTAAGGAGGGACAGCTGAGAAAGTCATCAGTGTCTCATTGATGGGACTCATTATATGATTTTCTTCTTACATACATGGTCCCAGTGCTCCTTTTTGCCTTCAATTCAGTCTTTATGCTATTCTGGGAAAGGAACACATTGTGATTTCTTTGGGCTTTTTCTGGCACATCTTTCACATTTTTGAGTCATTAAATTATTAATAAATGTTACAACTTATATAATAAAAAGTATAAAATATAATTATATAAACACATGGCAATGGCATCTACTAATGCAAGCAATTGCACATGACACATATATGTAAATCCTCCCTCTGAATGGCATGACCAGACCTTTGTTTGCTCCTCAGGCCTTTTGGGAGAGGTTCTGAGGGAATTCATGGTTATGAAAGAGATGTCCACACAGTTTTGTCACAATTGCATAAATGCAGACCTACCAAGCCTTTGTTTGGTGTTTTGGTAGGATCTTTGCTCAGTGGTGCTGCTCGTCACTGCACTCCCTCACAAACTAAGACTGTGTATACATATATACACAAACTGAGTTACATTTGGTCCAGTTTCCAATTTATGGACAGGCAATAGGAACAACTCCATGGAATTCCAGACCAAGGAAGGAAAAAGATGTTGAGGTGACCACAGCAACATTCACCTTATTTCATACAGACCTGTCTTATACCCTCAGAAGGCCGCACAAACATTTCTCACACACTGCAGATCCCTCTGCGGTTTTTGGTATGGGCAGGACACAGCCAGGTCCCTGCATGAGCCTTCCCACCACAGTTCCAGCTGTGACCACGAGGCTCTTCTTCTGCTATGGTATTGACAAGTGAACAAGAAGCAGCAGCAAACTCAGAACAACATGAGAAGAGGGGCACAGTCTTCTTGTGTGTACTGTCGGCACAGATTTATCTTCTTCTGCTGACCAGACGAGAAGGCTTTGGGTGAGTTGTCTGAGGGAGGCAACAGTCAGGCAGAGAGGGAAGTTTCTTTGAAGTCAAGATACAGTAGGATTTGTTGAGCTATTAGAGGATTCTATTGGACACACAAGTTCAACTTAACTGGGGGAAAAGTTATTCTGTGTAGAAGACACCTGCAGTGTGTACTGTGTCTCTTTCTGAGGGAGAGCACTATTAGTTGGAGCTACATACATAGGAAAACTTCTTAGCAGCATTATAAAACACATTTAAATTTATCAACACTTTTGAAATTATGATACCACTTACTTTGACTTTGATACAGTGTGCACCTTCTTTATTTTTATACATTTTCAACATTTTATCTGGAATAGAAAAGCAATGCATCCTTTTTAGTTCATAAATAAGAAACCTCTCTATACAACAATGAAGACGAGAAACTGTACGGTATAATTCTAATACAACTGGTATAATAAAATCCCACTTCAAGGAGAATTAGGTTAAAAAGTAAATCTGTCAAATGTATTTGGTTAACAGGAGTAAAAATACTTGACGTCAGATGGTTATATATTGAGATAAACAGCTACTACCTCATTTGGATATTGCCAGTGTTTCTTTACACATCAGAGGTCTGTTGCCAGGTTTTAGAACATATATTACAGTGGCAGCTGTTCTGTAATGGCATCATTAGTCCTGTGTGAACATAGCACAAGTACTGATATAAATGCAATACCTGATTAAGTTCTTCAAGCTACCAAGTAATCACAAGAGATACCTTTTTTTTAAACTGAGAAACAATCAGAGTTTAAGCAATTGGTCACAGCTCTGCTCTCCAATGCCTAGCCTAATGCTTTAGACATTTTGGGGTGTCCAGGGCTCTTTTTTCTCTACTCCTCAGTAACTGCCCAAAACATTGGGTGCCTTACTGTTCAGCCTGAGCTCGTTAGGTGCCCAAAAATTAGCTTTCAAGCACCTTTAGAAATGCTGAGGCTGGAAATTTTGGTGACAAACCTCTTGCCTGAGCTACTTTATGATCTAAATGCATTCAAAAGAATCTAAACATCATCTAATTCCAGGATGGAAAAGAAATTCTCTTTCTCTCTCAAAAAGAAACAAAAACATTTTTGCCAGGACTATCTACTCAAAGAGAGCCTAATTATGAAGTTGAAGTTGCAGAAGTGGCTGCCTGCAGAAGTGTTGAGGAGTTCAGGCTGACCTCTGCTCCTGTGGTATCTCTGAGCAGCTGCTTCTGCAGCATGCAGTCTTTGGAGATCAGCTCTTTTCCCTCCACTGAATTCACAGGCATCTCACACAGCACCCAACTGGTTGGATTCTTGTCTCTTTGTCAGTGCCAGGTGTCTCCTATCACACAGCTAGGAGCTTGTCCCTTGCATACCTACAACCACAATGTGTGAGTTTTCTTTGGTGATGTTTTTGTTGTCATCCTCCTTCCAGTTATATACATTGTCAATTAGAAAAAAAAGGTATAAAATAAAATGCACAGACAGAGAGACTACATTTTACACTATATCCACACCTTCTGGGGAGTGAACTTGTGAGAGACCTTGGGACTCTTGCAAAATGTGGGGCTGGCTGGTGACTCCCCTGCCCCAGGATAATGCTGCCTGCACTAGCCTAATCCAGATGTCTGCTGGTACCCTGTGACTTTGAGACATCACTCTTCACAGATTTTTGTGGACTTTAGGTGTAAAGTGACCTTTCAGTGTAAAATAGGTCAGAGACTGATGGAGATGGGTTCTCTAGCATGCTGCCGACAATGTGTGATGTGTGACATGGGAGGGGGCGTAATGGCATGTGGATTCCAGGCCATGCAAGGACCCATGGAAGAGTTTTACAGGATTGCTAAAGGCAGAATCAACCACAGCCAGGTAGCTTATTTGTCATGTATCCTTCAGTAAGCTGGCCTATCCACTAAGATTTCTAAGATTTCTCTCCACAGGAAAACAAGTAAGTTATTGGAGAAGGGATGTGGGTGTGAACTAGCATGGATACAGTAAAGATGTCATGGTGACCATGTTATGGGAGAAAACTAGATTAATAGTGCCTTCTGTCACAGCCTTTGTTGAAGAGTTAGACCCACTTCTTGCACTCTTAATATCCTACCCATCTATCCCAACAAGCTCTCATCTGAGTTTGATGGTGCTTTCAGCCCAGGCTGACAATCCTGTCATAGTTTGAGTAGCACCACTAGCAGTCACCTTCTCTTCAGCTGATGCTTCTCCAGTTCTGCAGTTAAAGAGGATGACAGGGAATACAATCCTCTGGACCTTGATATTCTTCTAACACTTCATCATAATTATTGTCTGAGCTGCAGAAATCCAGTGTGTTTTCCAAGAACTCAGTGAAAAAAAGTCAAAGTCAAACTTATCAGAACTGAATATGGTAAGGGGTGACAAAGGCAACAGAATGGCTCCTGTAAATACATAGGTGACAAAAGGAAGGCTAACGAAAATATGAGCCCACTGCTGAAGGAGATGGGGGACCTGGTTATGCAGGACATGACATAATTCCTTCCATGACAATGCCTTCTTTGCCTCAGTCTTCACTAGCAAGTATACCCTTCAAGAATCCCAGAGACCAGAGGAAAGGTTGGAGCAAGAAAAATGTACCCTTAGTAGAAGAGGATCAGTTCTTGGAGCACTTCAACAAACCAGAAATACATAAGAACATGAGGGGTCATGAGATACACCCTCGAGTGCTGAGGAAGCCAGCAGCTGCCACTGGGAATTGTGAGGCCACTCGCAATGATCTTAGATCAATCGTGGTAATTGGGAGAACTCCCCAAATGCTGGAGAAAAGCAAATACGACTCCAATGTCCAAGTACGTGAAGAAGGACTCAGGGAACTATAGGCTGCTCAGACTCATCTTGATCCCTCAGAAGGTGATGGAACCATCCTGGAAATAATTTCCAGACACCTGAAGGACATGAAAGTTATCAAGGAATAGTCAGCATGGCTTCATCAAAGGGAAGACATATTTGACCAGTGTGATGTGGTCATCTTCTGTGCCGAAATGACTGGCAGGATAGATGAGAGGAGAGCAGTGGGTATTTTCTACCCAGACTTCAGTAAGGCTTTTGACACTGCTGAATTATGGGTTGGATGAGCAGTGAGATGGATGGAAAAATGGTTGACATGGCTGGGCCCAGAGGGTGGTAGTCAGTCTCCTGAAATCTAGTTGGAGGCTTCTAACAAGCAGTGTGTCCCAGGGATACAATCCTGTTTAACATCTTCATTAATGATCTGGATGACAGGGCAGAGTGCACCCTAAGCAAATTTGTAAATGACACAAAACTGGGAAGAGTGGCTGATATGCCAGGGTCATGCTGCCATCCAGAGGGGACCCAGGCAGGCTGGAGAAATGAGCTGCCCAAAACCTCATGAAGTTCAACAGGGGGAAAAGTTCTGCACCTGAGGAGGAAAAACTCCAGTGCATGCTGGGGGTTGCCCAACTGGAGAGCAAATATTGCTTTCCAGCAGGTCAAGGAAGGTCAAGATCATTCTCCTCAGCACCTGTGGCATTGTCCTCAGCACCAAGGGGACTGCTGTGTCTAGTTCTGGGCTGCCCAGTACAAGAGAGACATGGACATATTGGGGGTGTTCCAATGAACGTCCATGAAGATTGTTAAGGGACCGGAGCACCTCTCATATAAGGACAGGCTGAGAAAGCTGAGACTGTCCAGCCTGGAGAAGACTCAGGGGGATCTTATCTATGTAAGAAAATACCTGAAGGGAAGGTGCAAAGAGGACAGCCTCTTTTCAGTGGTGACCAGTGACAAGACAAATGGCAATGGGCACAACCTGAAACTCAGGAGGGTCCTTTTAGATACAAGAAAATACTTTCCTGTGATGATGATTGAGCATGTGAACAGGTTGCCTAGGGGCCTTTTGGAGTCTCTGTCCTTGAAGATATGTCATTTGTCCAGGTGTAGTCCTGGGCAGTTGGTTCTAGGTGTTCCTGCTTGAGCAGGAGTGTTGGACCAGCTTCTGGAGGTCCCTTAGAAACACAAACACTTTATGATTCTGTGAAATTTATCCACTTAAAATAACCACGTTCCCCCATAAGTCCTAATGGTTTGAGGGACCCAAGCCAATGAAGAGGACACGCCACAAGTGCAGCACAGTTATGCACACTGGGTCAGCTGGGTCAGCTGGGTCAGCTACACCGGTTGGGCAAGAGGAACCTGTAAGAGAGCTGTGGGCAATCAAGTGAGGGCAAATCTCACAGCCCAAGGCAGGCTGAAATTTGTCACAGCGAAGACAAAGAGCAGTGTTTCTGAAGACTATTAGCAGAGTTAATGTTTACAGTAACATGCTTTTTCATAAAGAAAGGGGTCAAATTAAGAGCATGGGCTACTGTATTTTCTTTCTTCAGCAATTGGAGATCAAAATGTGCTCTTACCATGTAAATGGGTGGTGAAATAACAGACCCTTTTACACTGTTTTCGAGCAGACAGGATTACAGCACAGATTGTGTTGTGAAACAAAGAATAGCTCCACAGGAGCCATGACTCTTTCTATGAATCATTCTGTTCCCTCTCTCCCCTTCCCATATATCCTTTTTTTCTGTAATTTTTTCTTAAAGGTAAATATCTTCTGGGTGGGAATTCCATGCTCACTGAATGGCTAGACTTAAAAATGGCTGAAGTTGGCCATTTACTAGCTACAATTTTATTTAATAAGTAGTGACTGAAAACAGTTATTTGCCTTCCTACTTGGGGACAGAAAATACACTTTAAGCATAAGCATATGCATTGTCAAAATTATAAACATATCCTTCCCCTAAAGTGACAAATTGAAATAAAAGTCATAATACACCTCCAATATGAGGAGAGAAATTAGGATGGAGGGCCTGGAGAGGTGGGGTATATGTTTTTCTGTATAATGTTATGTCAACAACAGCTTTGCATGAAGAAAAATTACATATGGAGCCATGGTGAAATTTACAGCAACTGTTGTGGAGAAACTGAAATACATAACAGAACAAATAAAAGATTTGGGGTTAAAAGGTTACATCACATTTAGAAATCAAAGGAGACAACCTAATGCTGTTAATTCATGCTAATACTGGTGGAGAAAGAATTGCAGGTCTGTTGCCCTGACTTCTACAGTTCTGGATGTTGTCATTCTTTTGTAACTGGTTCTCAGACATTCTCTGTAAACATAGCCATGTTATTGTAACAGTATCTTTTTATTTACATTCCTTTCTCCTGGGCACAGAAGTTTGATGGACATTTCCTTTGACCAGTGTGATTGAGGGGAGGCTCTTTGTCTCCTCCAATCCACAGTGATTTATAAGACACATATATAATATAGACAGGCAAGGCCCAACGCACTTGTTCCTTGATCTCAACAGGTGTCTGTCTCCTTCTTTCGTGTCGTTCCTGCGACACAGGTGCATCTAAGTACTGCTTGGAGGACATTAATGGACATTGTTTCTCTGTAACCTTCAATGGGCAATTCGTCAAATACTCCCTGATATGTTTTGAAGTGAGTGCTTCTTTTTGTGCAACTGAGGGGCTCAGTTCATATTCCCAAGAGCCAGTTTTGCTCCCTGGAGCAAAGCAGAAGCAGTCGTGTCTGCCCTGATTCGCACTGACTGGAGTAGCTTTTTTGGTCTGAGCCTAACTTCCAGTGGTTTACAGCATAAAGTAACAACAAAGTCTTGTTTTTCCTGACCTTCTGTCCTGGAAACAGTGACACAGCAGTCAGATAGCACAGAAAGATAACTTATAGCAAGAAAAATTAGATAGCATTTTTCTAGTTGCTAATTAATAATTGCTGCAGCCTGACCTTTCTCTCCTGAAACGCTCAGTGGCTGGCCATGATCTGGCCCAAAGTACATTCACTTGCAGTAATACAGACAGATATTATGTGTCGTGTATCAGTTTGCAGTATTTTCATGGATTCAGCAAATATTTCACTAATGTTTCGTTTCAAGTCTTTAAAAATGCCTAGGTGAACAAATTCAATTTTTCATGCGTGTAAGTAGTTTTAGGAAGCTGTGGCACTTTTGTACAGAAGATGATGCTTTAGCAGCTCATTGCAGGATGAATGCCTGCTATAAATATTATTTCTGTGTTTGTGCTCATTCAAATGTGAAAAGGTAACAGTTGAACACATACATATACTCCAAGTATTTTTCTGGGAAATGTTTTTTCAAATTATTTTTCCTGACTTACTGAGTCACAGAACCGTTTAGGATGGAGAAGATATTCAAAATCATCAAGTCCAGCTGTTAACCCAGCACTGCCAAGCCCACAATTAAACCACATCCCCAAGTGCCACATTTACACGTCTTTTCAACACCTCTAGAGATGGTGCCTCCATCACTTCTGCTGGCAGCCTGTTCAAGTGATTGACAACACTTTCCATGAAGGTATTTTTCCTAATATACAACCTAAACCCTGGCACAACTTGGGACCATTTCCTCTTGTCTTATCGCGTGTTTCTTGGGACAAGACACCAACACCCAGCTCACTACTACTTCCTTTCAGGTAGTTGTAGAATGATAAGGTTCCCCCTGAGGCTCCTTTTCTCTAGGCTAAACACTCCCAGTTCCCTCAGCCACTCCTCATAGCATTTGTGCTCCAGACCCTCCACCATCTCTGTTGTCCATCTCTGGACACCCTCCAGCACCTCAACATCTTTGAGATGCTGTTGACTTACAAATCAGCAATAAACAATGAATAAGGAAAATGAAAAAAGGAAAAAGGGAAAGAAGGGAGGAGAGGAGAAGTGAGGAGAAGAAAAGAAAACAGAAGGAAAAGAGATCTAACACACCATGAATACAAGCCTTAAAAGAACTTGAGGACTGCTCACAGGAAAAACACAAAGCAGGTACAGCTTTATGTAGGAGATACAGTCACAAACAAGGCACTCAGCTCATCAAAAGACATTTCTACATGCTTACATTTCTGAAGTACCATCTCCAAAAAAACCAAAGTTTTCCTTTTAGTAAGTACACAGCACATCAAGGCTGAACAATTTGTTAATGTGAACATTTGAGAGAAGAGTGATTACAGCAATAAAGGTTCTGACACATAAATTAAAGTAGTTGGGTTAGACTAAAAGAATATTGCAAAGCACCCATGTGCCCCACTTTGTAGACAAAATTCATATGATTTGGGGGGGTGGTGGTGGCTTTGTGGTCACATAATCAAGGACTGTGAGGGTGCCAGCACACCTGGGTTAGCATGAGTTTTGTTGCTGGTTTTGTGAATGCAGGTTTAACTGCACACACAGCCCCAGGAAGTCCATGTTCCTGGGGAGACTGGGGACAGAAGCTTCATTGTTACACAGGTTTTAACAGTTTTGCTAAGAAAATCTAGTGAGGGCTTTTAAAAAGGAAAATTGCAGGATTTATCCGGAATGTGAGAAATCTTTGGGTCCCTAGTTAATTATGATCTGCTTTGAAACAGTAACAGAAATTGTACTAGAGAAAAGCAGACAGTTCTTGTCTTGAAGAGTATGCACTCTTACTATTGTTATACTTGTATTCTTCCTCCTTAAAAGTAGCTGCTGTTTATGAAGTAGCCATGGTAAATTCAAACAGTGGGATGGAGACAGAGATTGACTAAGTGAAACCTGCCCTAAGTGTGCACCCAAGAGATCAACTGAAATCAATTTGTCCTGCAGAGGTAGGTGGTTATACATAAAAGCTGAGAAAAATCATACTGGAAGCCACAGGAACACTTTCAAGCAGGAAAACTGGGGGTTGCCTATGGCATATGCCCTTGCTACTGGAAAGTGTGTGTATGTGTATGTATGCCTCTGAGTCATGGAGAGATAGACAGTGGACGAGAGAGAACAAGAGAAAGGGGGAAAGGAAAAAAGAAAGAAAAAAGAAATCACTAAAGACACACAGATGCAAAAGTACAATGGTTGTATAAAATTATTTTGAGCTTTCCGTACAACTTACATAATTCTCAAGTAGAAGAAAATAAAGCTGTAATTTATGCAGTTCTCCCTAGCAAGTAAAAAAAAAGTTATTTTTACAACTCCCTATATTGATTTTATTTTTAGAACACTTTCTAAAACAAGTGGAGAATTGAATCCTACTCTCTGAGGCATGTCAATTTGTGCCCACATAGTCGATGGAAAGATTGAACCCTAAGTGCAGATCATGACATTCTGCTGTGATAAAAGCTGTTTCTGTTTGCTTTAACTCTCGTGCATAGTGGTAAATGCCACCTGTGACACATTGGTATAAGTACAACTATCGCTATTGCATCCAGTGATTGCAATACATTGGAAGTTGTTTCTGAAAGTTACCTGACTCTCTGTACTCAGATAAATTAATTTTCTCTAAGTATTTTACTATAGGAGAAGACAGTCAAGTTATAGACATTAATAATTTCACTTGCCAGGAGTTTTTTCAGAACACGATACCAATTAACAAAAAATATCAGGAGAAAAACAGACTATCATCTACTTTGGAATGTGCTTCTTTCTGATCTTCTTCAGGAAAAGCCTTGGATTTTTGCTTAGGTCCTCCTTAATTGTGCCTGTAGACATTGTTTAATCAATACTATGGTAAATAGCCATTCTCCCAACCACTGCCCTCCATGTTTTTGTTCATGTAAGGACAAGTGTATACTAATAATCTAGATCTGGGCAGAAAAGTGTCCTTCAGTCTACTCTTTTTCTTGCCTCCCAGCCACCAGCATCTTGTTGTGTTGTCAAATGAACTTGTTTCCATTATTACTTAAGTTTCTGTGGCTGTGAAAGCAGAACCAGAATTTGCCAGAGCCATCTAAATCAATGAAAAACTATCGCTCAGTAAACATGAATATGTCTTACTACATTATCTTTCCAGAGACAAGGATTATAGGATTGTTATGCTGTCAGTGGTGTATTTCCTTTTGCATGGTGTGACAGCTCAGAGAGGGCAGCAGGGCAGAAGACTGCCTTCCCATGACAACTTGTGCAGCTTTTCCAGCTGTCTCTTCATCTTCCAGATGCCTTCTGCTTCAGAAAGCTGTTCACAACCTTGGACCTCCCAAGGAAGCCTGCACACCTGATTTTTATTTACTTTGGTTGCTATCATAGCTATTACTTATTAGTCAGCTTTTTGGATGGGGAACCAGTTGTTGTGTTTGTCTGGCTGAGGTTGTGGTGTCCACATCTGCTGGTTTTCGACATGTGCTGAGAATGGCATGGCAGGAACAAATTCTCTTCTTTAGCCATGTTGGTTGTCCAGGTCCTTGTCTGCCATAAGGATGAAGAATTGTCAGGTTCCCACTCCAAAAATCCTTCCTGCTCCCTCCTCTGTGCTGCAGCCCACGCTGGCCTAGTTTTGAATCTTGCTGGAAAATGGATATAAGCAGCTAAAATTTCCTTCCTGTGTAAGGTAATGTGCCCTTTATAATATTCATATCTAGAGGATCCTAAGATCTTTAGCAGTTTAATAAATCTAGATGAGTACTAAAAAATAGTAAGAATTGACAGGCCCTCTAATAATGATGATAAAAAATAAGTGCAAATGTCTGTTAAAATTTTACCAATAAACTATTTTTGTTCTCAGGCAACATTTTGTTACTCTGCTTGCTTGGCTATATAGTTCTATAGATACAACAATACATATGCATGTAAGCATTATCTATATGTCTCTTGTTTGTTAAACCTGAAGTAATTTATGTAATTGTACACATAATGTATTTTATCCAAATACACAAAGAATTTTTTTTAAATGCCACTTAGTATCTAGATTTAACTTAAACCACTACTTAGTCTATCTTCCTTAATAGGATACTAAAAAGGAATTTTATGACAACATTATCAGTAGCATTTTGCTGATAATTAGAATAACAATAATAATACTGAGATATT
This sequence comes from Climacteris rufus, assembly GCA_013398175.1. Lineage (NCBI taxonomy): Eukaryota > Metazoa > Chordata > Aves > Passeriformes > Climacteridae > Climacteris > Climacteris rufus. The sequence continues at coordinate 40,668 of VZRZ01005090.1, read as the reverse complement.
TTTCAGTAATAATGGTGTTATTAATGAGATTTTTATGAAAGACAGACTTCTTTAGTATAATTATGAAAATTGATCTTTTTCATTTTACTTATTCACTGAAATCAGATAAGTGGCTTAACTACATGTATTATTTCTAATAAATATTCAAAAGAATGCATTTAAACAAGGCACCTCATTCTATTCTTGCTCATATTCCTTGCATTTAAATAAAAGTGTAATTGCTCTGCTTTTTTAAACTGCTAGTTTGGATTAGCTGTCTAACCTGTACAGTGTAGCTGTTTTCTGTTTGCATTTTTAATAGCTTTATTACCATTTGGTGAAGCCTTAATTTCTCACTCCCTTGAAGAGTCCTGCCTTTAAGTCAGCTCTACAATTTAACCAGCAATAATCTGTCAAGATAAGATAAAGACCTACACCAGATGAAATGCAGTATTTTTGTGTAGCATTCTGTCATTGTTAAAGGAAAGATCTGAGTATGTCAAAATGTAACACCTGAAAGTTTAATAAACTTTGTAGCATAATTTTACAGTTCACATTTTAAAATAAATTGTTCTAGAATACATTAACTTGTTCACTAGTGAAATCAGTTAAATATCTATATAAATATGTTTGGGTGAAGGGAGCCAGCAGTTTCTCAACAAGGATAAAATTTCTTTCAGTTTTCAAGCCTCAGATTAAGTCACTTCTGAAAATCCTTGCTTCAATTCAGTTCTATTAACTCTGCAGTTTCCCCGGAGTTCCTTCATAATATTTGGCCTTAACATCACTGCAGAGGTTCATTAAATATTACAAACATTCTTTTTTCAGAGTTGCTAATACTGAGGCAATTGAAGACGAGCACACTTAACTCCTCACTTTCAGGACTTTTGCTGCTCTTCAAGTATTCCTGCTTCTTTTCACACTCCTGTTTCACTTCTTCATGCAAGTAATCGTCTCTCTCTCTTTTTTTTTTTTTTTTCTTCCCTTCTTAAATATATGAAGATGAGGTCCTAGATTGTTAGGGTAAAATAGTAACTGAACTGTGTCAGGTATCTGTGAACTAGTATGCTTACAGGACAGAAGAATGAAGAATGGGTTTCTCAGTTCTACCTTAGCCAAACCTGCTATTTCACATGCAAATGGGCATTAATACATTTCATCTAACCAGGCATATTCAATGCAAATGGCAGAAGTGTGGGGTCTGTGAGCTACTCCCGAGTCTGTGAGTGTAGATACAGGATCAGATACATGGCTGGGGAGAGAACACCAGAGCACTGTGCATGCTACTTCTAGGGCAGCCTGCTGTTCAAATCCTGCATCCCTCTGCCCTCTGGACAGCTTGGACTCTGCTGTGGTCTTTCTTTGCTCAACCCAGGAAGGGAGTTTTCCTAGGAAGGGACTGTTCTGTATTGCTCAAATGAGAAAGGCTCATACAATGTGGCCTTTCCAGGAAGCCTTAGGATTTGATACCCAATATTTTAGATATATGTCTTTCTTTTAATAAGTGAACTCTTATGAATACTTTTTCCTTTTCCTTTCTTCCTTAAATAAAAACTGCAGTAAGCTAAAAGGCCAGTAGTAGTAGCTGTTTGCAGGCATTGAGCTCAGCTCACTTTTTGGCCTCAAGCTGTTTACTCTTTCCACAATGACCAGTCCTCCCTGCTGAGGATGGGTTAAGCTTTCCCAGGGCAGATTTGTTAAAACATAGACTTCTGTGAAATGTTCCATTTTGATGAAACATCATTTTGAAGTGACAAATACCTGACTTGATGCCATATTCACCAGTCTGTTTAACCACAGTATTCCATCTTCCTGAGCTAGTGCTTGGAGGGCTCTGAAGGTTTGGCACCATAAATCCTGTATTAATTGCAAGGACCGTAATACACTGTATTTTCATTTCTCACACTCAGTGATTTAGGAACTGCAGAGACATCATTGAATAGGCTTTGACTTATGAGAACCAGGCCTGAGACTGCAAAGGTTGCCAATAATTTAGCTCCGCTTTGACATAAACTTGGTAGTTCTGAGGGCCATGGTTAGTTATGAGGAAAAGAATCTGATTTTCAGAAAAAACATGGAAGATAGTTATGCAATAAAAACATCTACTGTGCAATTCATCAAATACACTGCTGCCAGAAAATCTGTTCAGTTTTAAGGTAAAGGCCATAGGACTGTTCTGTACTGCTCACATGAGGAATGCCCGTACAATGTGGCCTTTCCAGAAAAAGTACTGAGGTACAAACCTCACATTTAAGAAATAGGAGCACTGAAAGTTAGACTCCTTACTCTGTTGTTAAGATCTTAAAAATATTTGTGACTTAAGAAATATTTACCAGTGGTTGCTTATTCATGACAACTATAGAAGGTAGCTCAGTGAGAATCATTATCCGTATTCAATAAACAGTAGCTACTTTTTTGCATGGATATTTGGGAATTACAAATGGGAGTAAAGGCAGTTCACAACCTCATAGTCTATGAAAAATCATGAGAGAGCCTGCAGAGGGCACAGCCCTTAACACATGCTGGATGTCTATCTGAAACACTCTTGCTACAACATGGATCTCCATTGAGCAAAGCACTTAATCATATTCCTACATCCACACTTGTACTTAGGGCCTGATTTGCGTCTGAAGGACTTTTGGAACTGCAAACTGACATTCCTATGCTCTGATTCTCCCTGGGAGATACAGTTTAGAGCAGGGGAAAGAGTTCTTTGGCAGCTGAATTAGATCAATTCACAAGACCACAAAACACATGGGGCAAAAGAGCTTGTCTGCCAGCATCAGGGGCCAGGAGATCAGCATCTCTTGCATGGAGGCTTGAATCTGTGTAAGATGTCCTATCTTACAGCCATGCTAAGTGACAGTGGTACTGTGCTGAGGTGCTGATCCCTGACCATGGTGAGGTTACTGCTCCAGCAGCTCTGGCTGTGTGAACAATCCTGTAAAGCACTTTGGCAGAAAGCAGCCAGGTTAATGCCAGCTTCACAGCTCACCCAGGCTCACCCAGGCAGCTTTGCCCACACAACAGCAACTAGAGTGACCTCCAGGAACAGGCTGGTGACCCCCCTCCTCTGACACAGCTCTTCCCACAGTAAATAATGACTTTTAACCTGATTATTTTCTTCACAGTCTGAAGTGAGACACAGATGCAAACATCTCTTCCTACTAGCAGCCCAAGCATACAGCAACCTGGAAAAGTATTTATGCAAGCATGAACCAAGACAGAAGGAAGAGCAGTCAGAGCCTCCTTCTGAGCAGGAGGAATGGTGCACCTGACAGAGCTGAAACCAACTGGACTTCAAACAAGCCTAAAAGCCTTCCTGATCTACAACCGTACAGCTGCGATCTTAAATCAGTCTCAAAACAAGATCTCACATTCCATGTTTTTGACAAGTCTCCACACCAAAACAACCTGAGTTTAGGACTAGTCCATGCTGGAAACAGATGTACCTTTGAGGTGAATGTAACAGAGTCTGTGTTTCTGTCTCTCATGTAATTTTTTGTTTTTTAAAAAGCAGGAGCAGTATACCACGTGAGACTGTGTGTCAATTAAAGGCCTAAAAAATTATTCCAGCAAAAGGTTCTGACTGCAATAACTACAGAGAAGCCAAGGGGCTCGTGGTTCTATAACAAGTTCGTTCAGAAAATCACAAGGCAATGTGACAGCTGGAGTGAGGAAGGACTTGTGGCAATATTTTTTTAAGAATTGCATGATGAAAAAATAATAATAAACATTAACAATGTTTTTTGGTTTGTTTGGTTTTTTTTTGTTCCCATGACATAAACAAAGGTACTCTGGTCATGAGCCAAAACCTGACAAAGGTCCAAGGTTGAAAAGGGTTTCTTTGAGCCTGTCTTCCTGGTATAATTATTGTAGGTTCAGAGGAATCAGATCTGGAGTGTTGTAAAACTCAACACAATGAACTTGACAGACAGCCAGATTTCTGTTTTCAGCCAGTTTAGGGTTACTATAATCTCATTATTATGCTTGAAAGACGACAAGTAATAGAATCTCAGGTAGCTGTTCTGTCTTTACTCAGCCGCATCTTCTCTTTTATGCCAATTTCCCTTGATTACCTGAACTAGTGAGGCTCGGTTTTCAACCACTTATCTTCCAGCAATAATCATCTGATCAGCCTTACAAGGTTCTCACTGCACTCAACGGTTTTAATGGGTCAAGCGTTAAATTAACCCTTTAACCATATCCCAGGAGAATACAAAACTTATTAAAAAACAATTTACTATTCAGTCATTGTTAACTTTGCAGAGGAGAAGGAGTTCTTTAAACAGATTTTCTTGTTGTTCCATCCACTCATATCTTGTTTTGCTGCATCTTTACCCTTACTACCACATGAAATCTTTTTAAAACTTCTGCTTAAGGAAACATTCTTCTGGATTCTTAGTTCCACAGAAACATAAAATGAAGCCACAGGAAAAGCCGTGTGTATCTTATGTTCTATTTTAAGGCAACTTCTCACAAAGGTTAAATTCATTTTTTCATGTATGGAAAAACATGTCTGCAAAAACATGATTCATGTCAGTCATTGTTGTGTCTTGTGCAGAATTGTAAGGGTCATGAAACTCTTATGGACCCATCTATATGATGGGAAAGGTTTGCAGTTCTGGAATGGGAGACTATTTGTAGCAACTACAGCAGGGAAACAGCTAAGCAAGAGGTCACTTACTCATGTGGATCTGTGCTGGTGTGCAGGGCAGCCAGCAGCTGTGCTGCCACTCCCAGCCTCCCCAGAAAACTCTGGAGTCCACTCTGAGAGGAGGCTGGAGGCAGGATCCCAAGCAATGCTCTCTGGCTTTATATAAGGACAGTGCAGAGCCAACAGAAATATGCCTTCTGCTTTAACTCATCTCAAAGTTGGGGAAACCAAGGGATGTGTGAGAGGACGAGACTCTGAAGAAGGAGCCTTGACAAAGCTGCTCCTCGGAGTAGGGCTGCAGGTCAGGGAATTGCACCACCAGGACAGGCTTGAACAAGAGGAAAATGGCATCAGTGGCTTTACCAGACCTTAGTTTTCTTGCAAAACTAAGATCCCTGCACACAAGAACTGCTTTAGTAGAGCAGCCTATCCAGTCCACAATGGGGCAAACTCTCCCTTTCAGCAAAGATCTAACAGCAAAAAAAGAGATCAGAGTAGAAAATATTTCATGTAAACCTAGGTGAGAAAGAGCCTCAATTTACTACTTTTTATGAATTAAGGGTATGATACATCCCAGTTCTGCTTCTCAGAACAATACACAGTAGAGATGCCCAGGGTGTAGATCTATCCTTGCTATCTTCAACCAATTCTTGCTCACACAAAATTCTCACTGCTGTTCACAGGGATATTGCCAGGAAATTACTTGAATGAAAGATTGAAATTTTTACAGAGACATCTCATACAACATTTTCATCAGCTTTAGTTTGTACAATACCATCTGATCTATGATGACAACTGGAACTGCTTAAGGGGCTTTACTAGCTCAGGTTAGTAGTCATCAAAGGAATATTAGGACTATAAAATCTACTGTGCATGTTAGTCATTACCTGTCTGCATAAAAATAATGTGGTGATTTCAGTCTGTTTATAATACATTGGTCCATTACAGCAGGATGAATGGAAAGAAAGAAGATACAGTGCTTAAACATTAGATGGTGTGATTTTGGGTACTTGGGCTTTTCAAGAGGAGTCTAAGATGAATCCCCAGGCCCTTACACAGAAGGGAGACGGGCCAGTGACGAGGACATTGAGCACAGCCAGGCTGGTGGGCAGGACACTGCCAACTATCAGCCAAGAGAAACACTAGAAAGAGAAACACATCTTGGGGGTCAGCCCTCTGCAGAACTTCAGGATCTTAGCATTGCCTGCAGTGAAGGTGCCTTGTCTTCGAAGAACTCCCAAGGTGTGGCATGTTTCTTATGAAAAGAGCTCTTCTGTTCTATTAAAGCTCGTCACTACTTTTTAAAAAAACCCAGACATTAAAAAAGACATGGTTGTGACTTTTCCACGTCATTCCTAGTGGGCAGCATCTTCCCCAAGGACATCAAGTATCAGGGTTCAGTGACTCCTTCAGCTTGCAAGTGTTTAGTCTCAGATCTCCTTTCTATAAGATTTTGAATCACCGGTCCACAAACAAATACTCTTCAAGCATAAAAAGTTCTATCAAGAAATATTTCCCTCTAGTAATTACTAATGGAATGTATGTGTCTGGAGATTTATATGTGAGTGGTGTTTGGGGGTTGCATCTTTGGTCACTTTCTGTGCAAGCTCCACTGACAAGTGCCTGAAACCAACCAAAATTGTATATATGTATCAAAGATGGGATTTCCCTGAAGAAAAACTACAACAGAAATATAAAATTAGATGTTTAAAAAAAGAAAAAAGGTGCAGTGACAAATTTTCACAAATTAAACTAAACAGAAGAGGTGAGATCCACTTACCAAACATAGGCACTGTCACTTCAAGGCATTTTCCCTAGTCTTTGGTCAACCATTTTAGATGCCAGTGTCAGATGTTGGCAGACATGTTAGACAACATCTGAGTCACTATGTAGGGGCAGAGGGAGGCAACTAAATAGATACCCTTCATGCCTAAAATAGGTGTAAACATTTCTGTATAGGCAACTGAATCCCACACCTTGATTGTTTTGCCTTTGATATCAGAGATGCATTTTAAAAATATTAAATTGATACCTTTTTCTTTTTCTATCAGTTTCCATTAGAGAAAAAAAAAATGTTTCCTCTTCATCATCCTCTGCATTCAGTTGTACTGTTGCAGATCCTTCCACAAAAAAATGAGCACATTCCTGTAAGATCAGCAGGGAGTAGATGTTTGTATGTAGTCCACATCTGTATACAAAAAAAAAGGAAAAGAGTAATGGAAAATTTAAACTAGTTCTGAAGACAAATAAAATCTGTTTAAATTTGAAAGGAAAACCACATAATTTCCATTTATGGAAATGGGCATATGAATGATTAATAAAGAGAAAGGGTGGATTTGGGACAAAATAAAGCAAAAGAGGAAAATGCTGCAGTATACCGCCCTTCATCAATGCATGTTTAGCCCTGGGGAAAATGGATTGAGACTAGCCCTGGGGAGAAGGACTCAGGGGTGTTCATGGACAAGAAGCTCAATACGACTTGGCAGTGCATGCTCTCAGCTCACAAATCCAACCACATCCTGGGCTATGTGGAAGAGGTGTGGGCAGCAGGGCAAGGGAGGGGATTCTGCCCCTCTACTCTACTCTGGTGAGACTCGATCTGGAGTGCTGCATCCAGCTCTGGAGCCCCCAGCACAAGAAAGATGTTGACTTGTTGGAATGAGCCCAGAGGAGGCCACTAAGATGATTGGAGGGCCAGAGCACCTCTCCTATGAAGACAGGGTGAGAGAGCTGGGATTGTTCTGCCTGGAGAATAGAAGGCTCCAGGAAGATGTTACAGCAACCTCCAGTAAAGTCCTAAAGAGAGCTTACAAGAAGGCTGGAGAGAGACTTTTTAAAAGGTCATGTAGTAATAGGACAAGGGGGAATGGCCTTAAACTGAAGGAAGGTAGGTTTAGATTAGGTATTATGAAGAATTTTTTAATATAAGGCTGGTGAGACACAACAGGTTGTCCAGAGTAGTTGTGGATGCCCCATTCCTGGATGTGTTCAAGGCCAGGTTGGATGAGGCTGTGAGCAACCTGGTCTACTGGAATACTCCCTGTCCACAGCAGGGGGGTTGGAACTAGAGGAACTTTAAGGTCACTTACAACACAAACCATTCTATGATTCTATGTTTCTGAAGACCCACACTTCAATATAATGGGGTGATACACAAAAATCATATGTAACTTCTTCTCAGCAGGCTAATGTTTTTCCAAGCTTTCTGGAAGATTCTCGTGAGCCTCTTATCTCCCTTTGTAGACAATTGGAAAAGGCACATCTAGGGACCATCTTCTCAGAATAATTTTAAGCATGTATTTTGAAGATGTACTTTTGAGCTAACCTGTGCCCTTGGAGATTGTGGAAAAGGGAGAAAGTCACAAAATATTTGTAGGGCCTTGGTCATGTCAAACTGTGTAATTACCAATATGTCAGCTCCATTCAAAGCACCCTTTCTGTAGCAGCGCGCTTGGCAGAAGCTGCTGCTTTTGAGCTTCAGGTTTTGGTGGGAAGAAAGCCCAGGCAAAGCCCTCGGCCTTCTTCCTCCCATATCTGANATGCCATCTCCCTTTAAAAGAGCCCTGCAGGGCTTCTTCCTGGCTCTTTCTTCTGGGTTATTCAGCCATCTGGATAACTCTGGACCCTCATAAAGCAACACTGGATTCACAATAAATGGCTGTTACCCCAGAGAAGAGCCCTCTGTGTAGCCTTTTATTCTCGTCTGCGCTACCACACCACGCCAGGGGAAACTCTCATCCTGGAGGAGCCAGCAGGAACAGGTTATCTGCGGTAGCAAGGACTCTGTCCTTTGGGAGAGTTATACAACTCACCACGGCAGGGATCACGCACGGATAAAGGCGCTGTCACAACCTCGAGAGCATTCTGGGCTTTAGCACTTTTACCTTTCAGTCATAGAATCAGAGAATAGTTTTGGTGGGAAGGGACCTCTGCAGTCCAATTCCCTGCAATGAACAGGAACATCTTGAACTTGATCAGGTTGCTCAGAGTACTATCCAATTGGACCCTGAATGTTTCCAGGGATAGGGCATCCACCACCTCTCTGCGCACCCTATGTTGGTATTTTCTATCCTCAATGTCAGAGTCTGTTTTTCAGTAAAATTTCTAAGTAGACCTCATGCTCTGATGGATGACCATTGAGTCCATTCAGTTCTCCAAAAGGCATAAAGTGCCTGAAACTTGTCACATACAAGATTCTTCTCCAAAGACTACCACAGTATAACTCTGCACCAACTTGAGATTAAAGGCCAGCATCTTATTTCCTTTAGCTTGAACAAGTTCCCTGTAATTTAAGGGAAATTGCTGGTAGTTAAAGGATAACAAAAATGGCAGTAAACAGTACCCAAAAAACTACACTAAAAAGTGCTCCTTAAGAAGCAGTGATTTTCTAGTATACAGAGTGGCTACATTATAATACCTAACATGGAATCAGTACAAAATCTTAGCAATTTTGAAGTGTTTTCAAAATAAAAAGACATTGCAGTAGACAGTGTGCAACTCAGGCATTGTATTTCTGCTTTTTAAAACTAATTGTCTTCTTTACGCACACAGAGAATTTTATCAAACTGGAAAGGTCTTCTATAAGTCAACAGTGTTTCTTAGGTTTTTTCGTGGGATACATTCACTTACCAACATAAATATATTGCAATTCACCTTGAAAAGCAAAAATGGATTAAAGGATATTTTTCTTAAATTTTATTAAATCCTTCCATTGTTAAGACAAAGCTTTTAAGGATAACTGAAAATAAACAAAACATAAGCAGACAAATCACTTTTATGAGTGAGGCTGATGACAAATTCCATTCTAATTGCTGGGCTCCCACAAAGTTCAAGTCTTCAAAAACTTGCATGCATTTCTGAGTGAGAAGACAGATTTTATCTATTTTATGTAGTATTTGTATTCTGAAGATCAAGATATCGTATAAACAGGCAAAACCAAGGAGTAGAACCTTGGCCCTGGTGAAGTTAGAGCATTATTTCCAATGCATAACTTTTCATATCAAAAGTAAGTTCTCGGAAGGTTGGCTTTCCAGACCAAATTACTTGGCAAAGCTGTTTGTATAACAAAAGGATCTTATAGAGCAATTCAACTCTTCCCTAGACTGCTGTCTAAAATAGATAGCCCAGTTTCTCTCCATTGGTTCTAGCAGAGACATAGACATCTGTCTTAGATTGTCCATCTAGATTGCTGGAGACTGATGAGATGAAGCCCGCTGCCCATCAGGGAACCATTTGCTAGTAAGGTAATGTCAGTAGAGAACAATTTCAAAAACTTTCAGTAGAAGTTAGTCCTCCTTTGGATGATGCTGGATTCTTTTTATGTATTTGGCACTTTATTACAAACATTAATGAATCAAAGGAAACTATATACAACCTTCCCATGTTCTGCCAGACAAAAATATCCAATGACTCTGCTCACAGAGAGGTGGCACTGGAGGAAGTAGATGGAATTTCGCTTAGACTTTAACTAAGCTGTTCCTTAGTAAAACCCTTACAGGCAGCGAGCTCAAGAGATGAATCATTGTTGTGGGACACAGGGGTGTCTGCTCTACTCTTGCTTCTCCTGCTGACCTCCTGTGTGGCCTTGGGCAAACTGCTCCACCATCTGTTTCTCCACCCTGCTGTTGTCTGTGCAGGGGATGGCTACAGGCCATTTTGCAGTCAGATGGGAACCAGCTGTCTCCATGCCCTGACCCAAAATGGCATGACCAAGACGATGTGGTGCCAAGTCTGAGGTAACATACCTAGGACCTCAGAAACAGTCTTCAGCTCCAACTTCATTCTTTGTTAAACACAGTGAAACCACTTCTTCTCAGCTCATGGCATTGGCAGAGCACAAGTCTAGGTAGACATATCCATAGACTGAAAGCACCTTCTTGTTTGTATCTTTTCTTCTGGGCATGTAGAACAGGCAGCACAAAGGGAGCTGTAAACTCTGCCCTACAGATTTATACCACTGACTGCATGGGTGCATGTTGGTTTGGCTAGCACTCACAGGCTAAAGAGATAGGATGGTGGTATTTCTAATTAGTCCTTCACTTCCATAAAGAGCAGAAGAAGGTTTTAAATAACTATGGAGACCAAATTTAAATTAGTAATATGAATGGAAAATTTACGTATCTGTGTGCATTTGCACAATGTATTTAACCCTGTTTCCTGAAGTGATAAAACAAGAAATATCCTTGCTCCTGTCTTTCCGTCCACCACTGCTTTCACTCATAAATTTTGGTTCTGTCAAGGAATACAACAATTTTTTTTTTTAAATTAGTGAGTTACTTACTTATTACCTAGAATGAAACAGTCACAGGGCTACTGGAGTCTGAAGCACTGCTATGAATAGATACTTAATATACAGTAATTCTGTGCTTCTTAGCTATTTATTCTGGAAATTTTCTTGTAAATAAAGAACCAGCTTAACTTAAAATCCACTAGCCATAGCAGAGTAGCCAACCATTTTACTACAACGACTGTGCATATTTGCACTGAAGGGCCTCATCTGACAAGTTACTCCCACACAACACTCCAGGCTTGCAGTCTTTCAATGTGTTTTCAAACATTTGGAAGAGTGTGAAAATAATTTTGCTGGAGAAGATTCACAGGCATTGCATAAACAGGACCTTAAACCTCAGCAAAGCTTCCTATGGGGTAGATGCTCTCTTTCCAGCAGAGCATGATGCATTACCCTGTACCACCAAATGGATGCCCTCAGCTATCAACTCCCAGCAAGAAGTTACTCTTTAGGGTATGACAGAGATTTTATGTAGGAAAGCTGGTCCAGCTGTCTGAGAAGAAAACAGCTTATTGGTCTCCTTTATCAACCCGCCCAAAGCTCCTGCTTCTGTTGGGTCACAGTTGAAGCATGGCTGATATAAAAGTCAAAGTGGGTTCCTCTGTTGTATGGTATGCCATAGAGTGGTTGTTGGTGTGGCAGACTTAGAACTGAGATGACAGTTTGTGGAGAAAAGGACAAGAATTGCTTCAGCTTGAAGTAGAGGGTGAAGGCTTGAAAGTCCATCCCTTGGGTCTGCAACAAGACCTGTTCAGTTCTGGTCCAACCCCACTATTATGAATATTCATAATTGCCAAAACTATGCTTGTTTAATAACTGGGCTTGGATTTAGGGCCTGTAGAAGTAATTACATGCCACAGCTTGATCTGAGCCTCCATACTGACAGATATAACAAGTGCAGGTAATCAATGTTTCTGACATTGGTCTAAATGTCAAGCTCTAACGTTGCTCATTCTTTCTCTTGAAAATATCTGCAGAGGAAGTATTGAAAGCAAGAAATGAATCACTCTGTCCCACGATACTGTTCCTATTGCATTTGTCCAAGATAATCAAGAAAACATGTGAAGTTTGGCTTCTCTTCCTTTCAAAGTCTCAGCCCTCTCTTTCTGCCCACACAACTGACAGGCTATATCTGTTCCTCAGCTCTGGAATATGTGCTGGACTAACCTTCAGTATTGTCAGTCAGGACACCTTGATATAAGGTCCTCCCTTTGGAGAGTGAGATGTTTTCCCCATGGTGAAGAGTATCAGAGGGTACATATGTGAATTTAGAGCAGCCACAGACTTCCTGAGGCTTTGAGCTCCAACCTTGGCAGTGCTGGGCCATTTTCAGGGAACTCCCACCAAACATCCCATCATCTTCTCACGAATCAAATAGCTGAGTCTATCCCAGCTGTGTATGAACCCCATATCTGTGCTTCTCAGAAGGTTTCTCTGCAGAACAGGGAAAGAGTGTCTCCACTACCCGAAAATAATAGATGCGTGAACTGAAGAAAAACATGGAACAGCGGAGCATCAGACCTGATCTCATGTATCACATACATCTCTGCATTTCAACCCATGAACTCAGCCAGCCAGATCAGTTAGGCAAGTGTTGACTATGTGTCATAGACACATAGTCTATGTGGAGAGAGAGTCTAGGAGCAGAGACACTACAAGGCAAGTAAGGGAGAGAAACTGTAACTCTGTCTGCCCTGAGGCCTGGAGTAGTGGGAAAACACAGACAAGCAAGCTGTAATCCAGCTTCAAATGGCAGCAGAGGCTCAGCAGCATGAACCCAGTGATAATGTGACTTCACCACCACCACAAACTACAAGGCTAAAGCAAAACACATTAATGTAAGAAGTCTGGGCACGATCCAGACGTTCCTCTGGGGTGATCCCCACAAAGAGAAAGAGCCCTTTGCAGAGATTAGGTGGAGTGGTAGGGAAGTACTCCTCTTGCCTACCCCTCTGCATCACTTCTAGAGACAGAGAATTGTTCCAGGCATGACTCAATGCTCCTAGTTAGTAAAAATGGCTACACCGAGATCCACCCCATTTTTGAGCAGATTCTCTTTTCTTTCCAAGGGGGTCAGAGTATTTGCAACAGGAAAAAGCCCAGGGAACAGGTCTCCTCTGATCAAAATAGTCCTCTGATCAGCTGTCACCTGCCCATCAGCTGGGTAGCACATCTTTGCTCTCATTCAGCTGACCAGACAGTGTTTTGCCTTTACATGTCACTGATGGAGTGCTCTGCAGGACTTCACATGGGGACAGTGGTGAGACCTGACGCTATCAAAAAGTTGAGGTGACAAGTCATTCAGTTAGTCAACTTTCCCACCATAAGCAAGATTTGTCTTCCTTTGCATCTGGACTTGCAAATTGTGGTTAGGAAATGATAGACATCAGGAAAGTCTGCTGAGCTAAATGGTTTTGTCATTGCTCCCCCCCCTTCCCCTTAAACTGAAGTTGCTGTGGTGACATAAATAGTTGTCCTTGCTTGGATAGGCCAGCACTACAAGAAAGCTAAAACCTTGTAAGAGTTAAGCTTGCAAGCTATAACCATTCAACATAAAATCACATAAGTCACTTTTGTAGGGGTGCTCACACTTTCCCTGTCAGGAAAGGAAAGGCTTTGCAAAGTTTACTCCACACTTTCACCATTTCTTGTCAAAACTTTGTTCTGGTAAAAATGTGGTTTATAATTTGTACAGACTTACTCTCCCAACCTCAAAAAAACACCATCACCACTACAAAAAAAAATAAAAACTGAGCTTTCCAATAGAGTTCTGTGACTTTACATCTTTCAGAGCAACATTTCCACACAGCATAAATTTATTTGGAAAATAAGTCCATCTTTTGTTTGAAGTAGTTAATTACCTTGGTAGAGGAAACAAATGAAATAAAAGATTTATGGATCCTTCTTTCTCATAGCGAAGGAGAAAGTGATCTGTTTGCAGGAGTTATATTTTCAGGCACTTTGCTGAGACACCCCAACCCCCCTCAGTTGCTGACTGTAAAATAAGAAAACTATTACCCAGCTGGGGTAACAATAGGCTCCCACAGTGCTTTTCTGCTCAGCCCGCAGCTGCCAGTGAAAGTGGAAACTACAGCAGCAGGATAACATTCTTTTCTTACAGCCTGTTTCTATGGGCAAGGAGCCCTCCCACTGCTTCAATGTATTTTCTATGCAAAACTGTAGAAGAAGTGACATTTTAAAAGTTTTGACCTTTGTTTTTTTTTTTTCCCCTCCCCCCCATTTTTTTTTTGCATGAACCAAGGCATAAATTTTTTAAGCCTTCTGACAGGGTATGTGTCAGGAACAGCAATAGCCATTACTATAATAACAAAATGTTTCAAAATTTGAAAATTCTATATTGTGTGTAGCATACTGGTAACCTTTGTGGAGAAAAAAATAGGGATGAGAGATACAGAACTCTTCTGGTTATTGTCATGGGCAAAGAGATGGTTGTGGCAGATCTCATACCCCTTTGCAAATAGTGTCATTGAATACCACATTTTCATTTACTCATTTCATACTTTAAGGCTAAAACTGCAAAGGATTTTGCAGGCAAAGATTTTTTTTCCCCATCCCTCTTCAGGGAAAAAAATTAGCCAATTTTGTTAAAATTGCCTCTTAAAAAGAGTTTTAAAGAGAAAAATAGTGGACTGAATAATGCTAGTGAACAGTAGTAAATAAACTACATATACATATATCCAAATTATATGGATCTAATTTGATAGGAAATAGTCATATTTTCCAATTAGAGTATAAATATAAGAAAAAAATACCTTGCTGATTAAAACATAAAATAACACACTAAATATCAGGAAATTATACAGGATGTTAGACTTGTAAAATATATTTTCCCAAACACAAGCAAAATAAATTAAAACTGTTCAAGCGAGATGGGGAGGGGGAAGGGATGCCCATGAGCCATTGAAGTGAATGCAGAATAGATTCCAAAAACAAGCCTGGCAGGTTAATCCATGTGAGAGTCTTCCATTCAGCACCGATTCCCTCCGCTAGCTACCACTGCTATTACCAGCTCACCCCAATGCTCACCAAGGACACTGGCCCTGCTGTTGGTCCATTTATATCTCCATCTCTCCGGGTCTGACCCCACATTCTTTTCATACCCAACCCTCTTCCCATCACATGTTGAAACCAGTGGAAATTTGACCGATGCAAAGGATGACAAATACGCCTATAGGACAGCAGTGTTCTGAAATAATCAGTTTTAAAAGCTGTTTTAAAATTCATTAAGATTTGAAGGAGAAAGTGGAAAACCCCCACATTTTAAACTGGTGGCTCCACTGGCGGATTGATAAAGAGCTATAAAGACTTCTTGGTAACCTGAGTCCTCCATCAGAACAAGATAAAATCATCTCTCACTCTACAACACACACACACTGTAACCAAATCCATCATTAGCAAACTACATCATTCATCATTAGGCAAGAATCTACTATAAATTACAATGGGTCCATTAAAAGATTGGGAAACCTAACAACAACAAAAAAAAGTGCAAAAGCAAAGCAAAAAAAAAAGCTCTCCCAGGAGGGTCTGTGTCAAGACAGAAAATTCTTTCAAAGTACCCTTGATCTGTGCCTGAGACATTATAAGCTTCTAGGACACCCCTTGAATTTCACATCCTATACAAGCCATCTCCAGGTAAACAAGGCAAAGAAAGTCCTAATTTCTACCCAAACTGTATGGCTTTTTGTTTCCCTGGGCAGAACATGCCCAGTAGATTTTCAAACCCAAAGTTGCTCTTTCTGGTGTGTGAATCAACAGCTTAAAAAAAGTATTCAGAAACGTTTCCATGGCAAGCCTGCCACCAGGGAGCCAGGGACCAGCAATAGTTCTAGGGAAGTCACCAGGGTATCTGCACCTTTTTTAGGGCTCCTCAGGGGTTGGGGTACAGAGCTCTGGAGTAGCTGCCAGACCCTGCACCCAGGGAAGGTGGTGTTCTTGGCTTTGGTGGGGGTGCAACCAAATCAAACCAACTTTTAATTTCAAAAGTGTGTCTCTTGTCATCTGCTGTATTAATAGTTATTTGCATGTTTCCTGGGTTCTTTGCTGCAATATGAGGGTGCAGGCAGAAGAATTCTAAAGGATTTTTAGGTTGATAGTGCTTCCATTATTCAGGACAATGTGCTATCCAAGGCAGGCAGCTATTTGGGATAAATAGCCTATCCCCATTTGTCCAAAATAGCCAAATGTCTGGCATGAGTCATGCCAAACAGGCAGCTGCTCGGCAGGAGTGTAGTACTGGCATACTAAAAAGCAGAAGATATTGAAGGGGACAGAGAGAGCTAAAGGTGGCACCAGTGTATGGCGACAGAAGGTTTGTGTGGTCAGTAACACACAGCTATCACACTCACTGAAACTGTCAGCCCATACCATCATAAATGGCAGTGTTTGCCTGCAGTTTGTGCACAACAGTTTCCAAGGCACCACTCATCTCCTTAACACTTTAAACAGACAATAAATGAATATCTTAGAGGCCACTGTGTGGGAGGTGCTGGCGGGTATTACCTCTGCAGCACACATATTGCAAGTGTGATATCACCGTCAGCACGGACAGGACAGTCCTGGGAAACAATTCCTTTAGTAAACGTGCTGCTCCATGATTTGCATAGCACAGGGCATTTCCTCAGCTGTCTGTGATGGATTCCTGAGAAGCAGTGGCTTTCACGGGGAGCAGCACAGATATCAGAGGGAGGTACATGAATAAATTTTCAGATGAGTGAAGGTATTTGTGTCCTTAGCTGGCTCCCAGGTAACGCCATGTACATGCAGACTTGTGAGCACTGTACATACCCTGCTGTGTGCAGGCACCCTCCTGTCCTTTCCAGGCTATGAAGTCCCTCCCTCAGCATTGCCTAAGTACTTATAATTTATGCAGAAAATACTCCTGTGAAGAAGGTAATGAAATACATTTCAGAGAGAAAGAAACCAAAGTTGTAAAATTTGTGCCATACCCAACATGGCAAAGAAAGCACGGGACAAAGTCCTGAATGAAAACAGTTACTGAGAAAGTCTTCTATGACAAGAATATCCTCTGTCACAGTCACCACGATGAAAGCCCAGCAGGTGTCATTTCTAATTCAGTATCTTGGCCATCTACTTGTCTTTTAAAATAAATGAAAACAGTCCCTGGCATGTAGTAAATTTGCCAGACTTTGGAATTCTCTAGCTTACATTATCTTTAGCACATTTAAGTGCCAAAAAAAAAAAAAAAAAAAAAAGAAACTGGGTAAATGTGTAGTTAGTCATGCTTGTAAAAATGTCAACGCTGTCAAAAATATTTGTGTGAAAATCATAAACAAAATCTGCTGCCATAAGAAGTTTTTTGGTTCTTAATTATGGGACAAAATGACTTCTTTTTCATGAAGACTTAAAAAAAATAGAGCTAACACTGTGATGGAAATATTGGCACAATTTTGACTCAGCTGCTTCCCTGGGGTAATAAAGTTGCTCCCAGAAAGAAGAGGATTATGATCTTCACAGAGTACCTTAAAAATCCAGCTAGTATGCCAGGCTAGCTTAGCAGGGGCCTAATAGGATGTGCAATATTGCACCTCTAAGTATGTTTGGAAGGTTTCAGGTGCTTAAAGGCAAGAGAGGGTTGGTTAGCACTTCTTTACTTAGCATTTTTGAATGGATTTCTAGAACTGCAACTCTCAGATTTGCACACTTGCTTATAGAGGCTGGATAAGCATATTTTATAACCTAAAAAAATAAACAAAAGCAGTAGGTCACCAGACCAAATCATGTAGGTCAGTGGAGAGCAATACCTATAGCTATCTCAAGCTTTGTGTTCACTGACCTGTGGGAACAGTTGGTGGTCCCAGTGCATTTCTGAAGGACAGATGTTCTCATCCACACACTACCACAGGTGGCAATGCTGGGGTCAGCAGACCCCATGGGCACATCCCAGGAATGGACCCCCACAGAGAGGGTTCGCTGAGGCCAGGTACACTGAGGTCCTTTGGAGAAGCTGTACTTTCTTCCCCTCTCTTCTTTGCAGCTTTCTTCCCGTCTCTTCCTTGCAACTTTATAAAAGTGGACTCACGCTCCTACAACCTGTGGTTAATTGATAAATTTTCACTGATAGCAAAGTCACAAGAAGTGAGCATTCTATGGTATGGTCATTTGGGGACTTAATTTTCAAACCATGCAGTGAGTTCAGGCCTTGCTATGTTCTCAGAACAGGATCATATATGTTTGTGCAAGGTTGTAAAGTGTCAGACTTGCAAACCAATATTGAAACAGACATAGAGCCAAGGTATTTAAGATTTTTTTTTATTATTAGAGTGGTGAACATTGGAATAGGTTGCCCAGAGAGGTGGCAGAAGATCCAGCCCTGGAAATATTCAAGGCCAGTTTGGATGGGACTCTGACTAACCTGACTGAGTTGAAGATGTCCCTATGTATTGCACGGAGGTGAGAACTAAATGACTTTTAAAGGCTACTTCTACCACAAATCATTCTATAGTTTCTCTTTTTCTCAACTGCAAATACAGCTTGTTAAAATTAATTCAGCAGTGATCAGTTTCTCAAGAGTCTGGAGAAATGACACTGAAAGGTCTGATACAAACATGGCACCAAACAAGTTACTAGCAAGAAGCAAATTTCAAAAAGGGCTGCAGCAACTAATGCAACATTTCCTGTGGAGCTTTGCAGCTCCGAAACCTTTTATAGAAATGGTTTCCCATCCCTTAATATACCTGTGAGTTCAGTACCAACGTCCTATACTGTAAATGTAAAATATTTCTTGAAACAAACCAAGAATTCATAATATTCATCTTGTATTACTCCATTCCGTGTCAGTTGTTATCTTCCCTCCTCATAGATTTTCAAATTTCTGCTTGAAAATATAAGTGAAAACAATCTTGTTCTAATACTCACTAGATTTATTCATGGGGGTTTATGTTATCCTATTTTATAATTGAAAATATCTGCATGGAATCAAGATACAATCAAAATTCAAGTAATATTTTACATATCACAAATAGAATAAAACCTGAAGTAGAAAAACGTGACATTAGATTAACAAAAGCCATGCTGTGTTGGCTCATTTCAATCATGGCTACCTTCATTACTCCAAAGCTCTCCTGAGAGATTCCTGCTACCTCATTCTTGCTATCCCTATTATAATAAGCTTTTACTGGAAGAACAAAAAAAGGTGAGAATCTCTTATGCACTATCTTTAAGGCTTACTCTTAATCAGATAGAGGAATTACTGAAATATTCCATGCTTCCTGAAAACAAGACATAGAACAAGAACTGGATAACTTTTTGCCACTCATGTTTGGTTTGTCTTATGAAAAAATTACATTGTTTTAGCAATAAATAAGAGCAGATTTGCTAGAGTGTTCAGTGAGCATGAGAACTATGAGAGACACAGATCAGGAATAAATGGATTGAAGGAAAAACAGTCTTCTAAGCTGAAGGAAAAAGTACTGCCTGGAGCATATATTGAAATCTTAAGTAACACAAGCAGTACTCTGTGACCTGCCATGCACAAAGGACAGCAGGTAAATGAAAACTACTCTCTACCTCTGGCTGTCCTTGCACAGGTAGAGGGAGGCCTTGAAAGCACTATCTTCTCGTCAGGATATTCCTCTCACCAGCAGCTCTCCCCATCCTCTGTACCCCAGCAGGTCTGCAGGAGGACGTGTTGTCATCAGGCCAGCACAGGACAAGCCACTTAAGGAATAAGACAGCAAGACTGTCATGCTGTGAAATGCCATCTGCCTTCTGGCCTGTTCCTAGAACAGTACAAAAACACATTGCCAATGGCTCATGCAAGGGAGCCTCAAGAGGCATCAGAATTTTTTGTGTCTGTTGGGAAATGGGCTCTTCCAAGGCCATCTATTTCCAAGGTTCCTAGAGCACAAAGACAAGCAAAGTGGGTTCTCTTACACAACAAGGAGTGAGAAGTTTGCCTCAGCCTTGTTGACAGCCTCATTAAAATTCATCTTAAGTCTGATAAACTGTCAAGGTTTGTTTTCTACATGTCAGCTCTGCTCTTTCGCCTCAGGCTGTTGAGAGAAGAAGAGGGAAACAGATATCCTCGGCTATCTGAGATATCACTAAAATACTTCTCTAAAACCTTGCCCCCTTCTGTCAGTTTTTCTGGGATCCTGAACATATTGGATCTTCCTTTTTTTGCTGCTGACATTTTAGGGTCCAGAAATTGGGTCCCCTCTACTGGAGCTGAGCACAGTACAGTAACAAAGATATTACTAATTCACACTGATGTGAAGGATGAGCAGAGAAGATGTGTGAGATAGGACAATGTAGAAATATTTCCTGATAGGAAGGGTCAAAATCATCTCACTAGTCCATCCAATATCCTGGTGGGGCCATGAATAAAGCTGTTTCCCTAATCTTTCCCAATCTTCCATTGCTATCTCACATCCAGCCAGGATATCAGAATGGGTGTGCCTGGAGATACAGTCAGCCTCTGTGGTGAATCTGAGTCCTATTAATGCTGTTCTTCCAGGGCAATCATACCACTGTTAAGCGTAGTTATCTTTTTCCTGATCCTGCCCACAGCTCTTAGAAGCTGTTGGAGTGGTCTGTGAGACAACAGTCTATGGAATTGGATGAGATCTACCCAAGAAGATGGAGAGAGATAGTGAAAGAGCTCACTGAGTCCCTTTACAACATTTATCAGCTAACTGGGAGGTCCTGGCTGACTGGAGGTTGACCAACATGATGCTCATCTACAAGAAAAGCCAGAAGGAGGATTCTGGGTACTATGGTTCTATCAGCCCAACCTTGGTGCCTGGGAAGGCCAAGGAGCAGATCATCCTGACTGCCATCACCCAGCAGGACATCACCCCTGTGCAGGACAACCAGGGGAGTAGTGTGGCCAGCGGGACCAGGGCAGTGACTGTCCCCCTGTACTTGGCACTGGTGAGGCTGCATCTCGAATCCTGTGTTCAGTTCTGGGCCCCTCTCCACAAAAAAGACATTGAGGTGCTGAAGCAAGTCCAGAGAAGGGCAATGGAGCCGGTGAAGGGTCTGGAGCACAAGTCCTGTAAGGAGCAGGTGAGGAACCTGAGGGTGTTTAGCCTGGAGAAAAAGAAGCTGAGTAGAGACCTTATCACTCTCTCTCTACATATTGAGATGAAGGTTGATCTCTGTTCCCAAGTAACAAGCAATAGGACAAGAGGAAATGGTCCCAAGTTGTGCCAGGGGTGGTTTAGATTGGATGTGAGGAAAAAATTATTCAGGATTGTCAAGCATTGGAACAGGCTTTGCAGGGAAGTGGTGGAGTCACCATCCCTGGAGGTATTTATGATATGTAGACATGGTGCTTAGGGGCATAATTTAGTTGTGGACTTGTCAGCACTACATTAACAGTGGACCTGATGATCTTAAAGGTCTTTTCAACCTAAGCAAGCCCATGATTCTATTCTAACAGTTTGCAACTTTGCTTGGCTGTGTAACTGTTGAAGTAGACACAGAGAGATGCTTATACCTAATGCAAAGGTTAAATGAACTCTCAGCAGAACAATTCAAATCTAAAATTAAAATGGTATCCATTTGTGATAATGTTATTATCCGTCTCTTTGGAAATTCCTGAATCTCTGGTTTGCAGCATCTCTGCTCTATTCACCAGCAAGTTTACTAACTTCAGTTAATGTAAGGTGCCATAACAATAGGCATCTACAAAGTGTAGACATCTGCACTAAAGCTGCTTTGCTTTGCCTTTTCTTTATTGTAAGCCATGTGACCTATGGTAGCTGTCTAATTCAGGTTGAGACAAATTACTGCTGGGAAGTGCTTACATCTTTCCATTGACTCTAACAGGGCAAAAGAAGAGGTGGACTAGTTCACGTCTGCATTGTACATGTCTTAATATCAGTCATTTATATATAAATTTTAGTTACTTAGCCCACGTCAAGTGTCTCTATGTAGTTTAAGAGATTCCATTAAAACTATATCTACACATATAGGGCAAACAACAAAAGTAAGGTGATGTGTGAGTGGTGCGAAAATTTTCCAGAAACAGGTTCAAGCTCACTTCAGTAAACAGTTTAGGATGGAAATCAGCCTCAGAACAAAATGTAGAGATGGCTTGTTTGGCATAGCTTTCCCACAGTAAATAATAGATACAAAATTAGCTAGTGAGGGAGGAAGGGAAAAAAATAAATCATTTGCTTTCACTTGCAAAGCTTTTAAAGCATTCAGAACAATATAAATCCTGAGACAGACAGAGACTGTCCTCTACAGATGGGCACTGGGCATCTGCAACAAAACACAATCATGACCCTACATATAAGTTTCTGTGAAGGGCCATTAGATGGGAGACAGCTCATTGTGTGCACATGTGCTTAGATGAGAAAAATGAGTCACTCCCAACTCTGGATCAAGCAGGTGATGTAAAGGATTGGCAGGGAGAATGATGCAGACAAAGGCTCTGCTTTCTGAAAAGCACTGAGTCACATCCTAGGAAAAAGCATAAAAAAGGAAAGCAAATGTGGATGCAGCAATATCAGTTGAGAGCTGGGAGCAAGGATGAACACACCTACTTCTGCTACAGAGCATGCACACCCATATCAACCAAGGAGCCCAGACCACGTTTTGCAGTGTCTTCTGCAAGGCCTTAGGATTGAAACTTTCTGTCAGTGACAGTTGCATTAGGAGCAGTCTTTTTTGTCATTTTACATGTCAGCACAATGTGCAATTCTCTGACATGACAAATTCCTCAATACTCACAGGGCTGGTAAGAAGAAGGCTGCTGCTAAGGCGAAGCAGGTCCACCATTTTTCCAAAGCTTTGCTGTCTTTCTTAGCAATATTTCTAACTTAATATCAGAGAAAGGGTAACCAGGAGCTATGGTGTTACATTTGCAATTTAAGAGATGGACCGTTACAAACATTCTAGGATCAAAAAAGCTATAAACAAAGTGAAATTTTAATTCCCCTGCTGTGTTTTACCTAGATTTGAGAGCAACAGGAATGCAAGCAGAGTTTTTTAGCTCTAGACTGGGCTGTAGTGGATCTGGGCTGCCTTCGTGTTGAGCTGCTCAGGTATCTTGTTTGCTTACCAAGTACTTTTATTATCCTTACATCACAAATCCCCTCTACTTTCTATGGATAGTGGACATTAATACTGTTCATTTCACTGACTTAGAGGAATTCAGCTTGCACTGTGACACCTTTTTATTGATTTTACTAACAACTGGCCGTTCACAAGATCAAAACAAAAAGCTGAAGACATCTAAGCTAGAGCAGGCAGTAGCCACTAGCTCTATCATCACCTTCCTGGATGTGGCAGGGCAGTTAATTCCAGTTATCCCTTCAGGGGACTCACTTCTGATATGAATAACAGACTCAGAAACCCGATTTCTGAGCTTGGGACCCCTCAGAGGAGGCAGCAGGTGTCTACCCTTTAAGGCACAGCCGGAGCAATTCTGCAGGGCAGCTTCTCTGTTGCTCTGCAAGCCTCTCTCCCTATGCACATGTAACAATTGATACAGCAGATGCTCTGAGACATAGAAGTCACCAGGAAAATGAATACAAATTGAGTTAAAGATTAAGTTGAGAAGTAATACTCAGGCAGCATAAATTGACACAGTTATATTTTTTTGCTCATCAAAGTCCTGTTTCCTCAAATCTCAACTCAGGTTTCATTAATACTTCATGATGCCCTCAGAAGACCTTGTTTCTTTGCATCTGCTCTGGCTTTGCTTCTGTGAAAGTAATTTTTGTGTATTCTGGCAAACAGATGTAAGAGATAGATTTGGGTAGATTTGGGGATTGTCATTCTCTTGACACTCTTCTGCAAGTTCAAAGAAGTACCCGTCACTCAAGCATGAGCTTGTGGGAAGAAACATTGCTTAGTTGTGGCACACCAGACATTTTTGCTGGGCTCTGACAGCTGATCTTTGAAACCTTCTGGAGGGACCAGGCTGAAGCCCCAGACCAGAGTGACACACGAGACAATTAACACATTAGACCTCCCCATCCTCCAGTGAACTTTTGTTGGCCTGTCCTCTTCCTGAAAGAAAAGGGGAAAAACATCCTTTTTGTAGTGGCTGCTCATTATATAAAGCAAATCGAGAGTGAAGGGAGGGAGCAGAGACATGGCACAGAGCCCAATAAGTGCACCCTTAAATCTATAATTAAAACCAAAGGCAAGTTCCCAATATAGCCAATTCAGTTATATAAGATCTTACAAAAGCTTCACACTGTTTGCTGGGTTTTGCTTTATTACTGTTCCCTCTCCTTGGAGTTCACTTCAGGTCAGTAGTGGATGAGGTATTACAGTCAGAGTTTATGGCAGGGTAGAAATCTAACAGTGCCCTGTTTGTAAAGATATGCAAGTGTGCACCCAAAGGGAAAAAATAATCACTGGCTCTACTTGAAAGAGAAAAAGTTAATGGTCACTCTGGAGCTCAGTTTAGACCACCTCCAGCTCCGGAAGCGGATTGCTAGTTACTAAATAATTACTTGAATGATGTCCTAAGAGTCTGTGAAAGGCTCCTCCTTGCCCACTGGTCAAAGAATTATGGTAAAAGTACGTGTAAGACAGGAAATCAGTCTGGATATGGCCTGCTAGCTAGCCAGACTAAGGAATGAGGACACAGAAATGTTCTCAGAAAGTCTATGACAAGTCTCTACCACATTTCTTCATGCCTACTAAAAGCTTTCTGCAGGAAAACACAAGATCAGCTGGCATATTGTAAGTGTAGGTAACTCACTGCAGCTGTACTGGGAGTAGCTATTTCCATGTGGGATTTGAAACATGTATCAGAACCACTACACTAAATAGTATGCAAGACAGATTTCAGAAATATAAATAAAATCCAGTTATCATTATTGATAAAAGCCTTCACTGCTGCATCCTCCTACCTCTTGCATTCTTTAGAGCAGCAGTAGGCTGTAGCACTCTTAGAAGCAATGGTTTCCTAGGGCCATGCTGAAACCAAGCTCTTCCTCCACATGAAACCCACCAAAACACAAACCAGCAAGAATACCAGATTTAAGCACAGTATAGACACTCAGCAGCAATCACACTGCTCAGTCATCCATTCATGTATTTCTGAGGTACAGGATTACAAAGCTGAGGAGAATATGGGAGCCAGGAGAAGAAGGCAGAATAGTGTTCTCCGCTTTCTGGTTAAGTGACAAAGTTCAGGCACATGCAACGTTCATTAGTTAATGTAATTTGCTGAAGTCCCCTATCCCCAGGTGGTAAATGTCCTCAAGAAGGACTTCCTCAGAAGAAGTTGATAATTCCTGAGTATAGCACCAACATTCACATATCAAAACACCTTCATGTTCTAATTCCCAACTATATTTAATTTGTCCCACAAAAATAGAAGTACGGAAAAAAAAGAACACTTTCAAAAAAATTCCTAAAATACTACTTTTTCTTCCCAGTGACAACCAGAAACACTACTATTTTTTACCACCATCACAGGTATCAGAAAAATGGGAAGAACTATTTGCATGAATGTTTGTAAAATCTATGACCATTTTTCTTTGCAACATGAAACCTCAATTAAATATATCTTTCAATATATCTTTTTTTTTTTTAATGGTATGTTAAGTGCTTGAACTCTGTTTGAGCTGTGACAGTTTCCACCTTGCAAATACTGTATGGAAAATCATGGGCAAAACTGCATTGCTGATGCAGTATAATTAAAATATGATATCTGATTGGGTTCAGTTCCAGTTCCTCCTGCATGGTTCCATCAGAGGATTTTTATGATTAATAACTGACAATGTCAGGCACTAAAATGGTTATCCAAAGAGCATTTTTTAAAATTGCACTGTTTGAAAGCTGAGGCTCAGCTCTGCAAAGACCTGTGTGGGAGAGCTGTGGGAAGGAGAGGCTCAGGGATCTTACTTTCCTCATGTACCCACCAGCCCTCGTGGCAATGTGGGTGCTGGCAGAGCTCCAGTCTCACAGTGACAGTAGCACACGGCTTCTTCAAAGGCAGATTGGTCTTTCCAGGGCAGTGGTTCTACAGCTGCCACACAAACTGGCACACTTGGTGGTAGGCAGAAGGAATGCCTGCTTATCCTTTCAAAAGCTTACATGTGGTGCAGAGGCACTCTGGATACCAAAGTACATCCGTGAACAACAAAAATATGATGTTTTCACAAAGTTCTGTGAAGCCAGGTCAGATGTATGGGGCATAAAAGAGAAATGGGCTCATTAAGTTTCATTGGGATGTAGTATCAGCCCAGATTATACCTGCTGACACCAATCGAACTCACAACCACCACCAAGCAGCTGTCTGCAAGAAGGTTGACATATCTATATTAAAAGGGAGGATTGACACTAAAATTAAGGCTCACATGGTTACTATTTTCATCATAAGAGTGTGACATGAGCTGTTGTTTTCTGAGCAAAGAAAATGATCAGCTTTTGTAATTTTATCACAGAATCGCAGGTTGGAATGGACCTCCAGGGATTATCTTGTCCAATGCCCCTGCTCAAGCAGGGGCACCTAGAGCAGGATCATGTCCAGGCAGTTCTTTAATATCTTACTATATATAATTTTTAATATCTCCTCATCTGCAAATCTGTGCAGTCTTTCAGCTGTATATTCAATAACACAACTAGAAGCAGTAAGCAGGCATTACCTATTTACCAGGTAACATTCTCAGACAAAACATAATTTTTACCCAGGGGAGTATGAAAAAGATGGATGCAACACCAGACTATATATAGCATGTCTTTCTGGCTTTGGAAGGGCACCACACACCATCTAACAGGAACGTCTATAAGCAGCCTGTGTCTAAATGAGATGCATCACCAGCAGTTCCATATACACAAGCTCTTCTCTTGTGTTTATCTGGAATGCCTGAACCATTTCCCTCAGTATACCACCATCTTTCACACATTCTTACAGACAGAAGTTCAAGAAAATAAGTGCATCTGGCAAATTTTTCAGTCAAAAGATGGTAAACAAGTCCTGTGCAAATCTCATGAAGAAGAATCAATGTCTATGTCTTGTGTTGCTTTCTCATGTGGCACCCACTCTGAGACCACAGGGGGAAAAAATCATTTGATGGTTCCAACTGTCTCTTAGTTTTGTGGTGTTTTTTACCTAACGAAATCAAGGTAATCAAGCTTGAGCTCTAAAAGCTAATCAGGTTCTGGATGGGATTGACTTGACTACAGGATTCCATTTCCTTGAAGACATTTGATAATCATTACAGTCTATCAACTTGGTAAAATAACCTCATTGTGTCAATGCTGGAACTAACCAACTGACTTTCCAGGGCTCGGATAGTCTAATAAGTATTTCATTGTTGGTATGTGTTTCAAAACTAATTTGCAATGTCTCATAGATTTTCAGCTTCAGGTGCCATGCCCTCTCCTACAATATGCTGAAAAATGAGTTTCAATGCTATACTGACATCTCATTCCCTTCTTATTGCCTTTTTTATGTTTTTCATCATGAAACAGCACAAATTATTTCAAGGGACCATTTAAATAAGGTACAGAATAAATACATGAAAGACCTTCTGCAGCATGACAGAGGATAAATGTTATATAACAGCCTCTGATTTCTTGGTACAGTAAAAGTCTCTTTCTTATTAGAGTCATCTGCTAATACATTTTTTTTTTATGTTTGGATTTCTCCATGCCTTCCACTGTTTCTTTTATTTTCACCTTTGAGCTTTCCATTCAGATTGACCAAATGATACAGGAAATACTAAGCTGGGTTTCACTTTCTATTCAAGTTATTTTCTTCCCTTAATGTTTGTAAGATACTTTTCAGTTATCATTGAATGCCCCCCTCAGAATGTACATGTTCAAAGTTATGCTTAGTAGCAGTGAAAATAGAGATAACTATGGCAGAGTTCAAAGCCTTTTTCAGTTTCTTTGCTGTTCTTTTTCAGATACATAATTGCAGAAAAAGTGCCCATGGTTTTCAAGACTTTTCCTGTTTCAGCTTTTGGAGATGTTACGTCTAGTAAAGAACCTGCCACCCAGTGCAGTTTCTGAGCATGTTTTGCTCTGAAGATTTCAAAATCTTCTCATGTGCCTTTTTTTTTCTCCAAAATGCATTGTGCCTGAAGTAAATAAATTGATGTCCAAGATAAGAAGTAAGCAAACATCTTCTCGTAAATAACTCAATTAAAAGATTTTTATCATACTGGTACTGTGCACTCTTTTAGAACTGATTTTTAATTTCGATACACTTCTGAAGAATGCTACAAACAAATGATTCAGTAATGCTCCTGCACTTAACATACTTTTGAAATGGGCTCAAGAGAAGAGCTACTCATATTCTCAGGCCCCTCTGCTATGACAAGAAAGAAAAAGAAAACTCAGTTCAATCTTTGAAGCAAACAAAACCCATAGAAAAAAATAAAGTATGTGATCCTCTACTTGTCTTCTTCCCAGGGAAACCATGACAGATGAGACCCAGGGAGCTAGAAAAGATTTTTCTCAGTGCTTCTGAAGAATTATTTGTTCTTCCTGCTTGTGGAGATAAAACAGAAAATACAATGATGGGTCCTAGTCAGATCTGCACTTAGGCATGGAAATTGCTTCTCTCTAGTGACTGTACAAAGAACCAGGGTTTGTCAGTAGCAGTCTGAATCACTGAAGACTTTGGATGCAGTAGTAGTCAGAAAACCTAAATCAGGCACCCCAGGTAGTCAGCTGAAGTCTAAAAATGGGAAAAATAAGGACAACAGAGCACCATAAATTCAGAGGGCAGATATTTTTCTGTTCTAAGTCCTCAAATCTGCCTTAAATCTATGCTATGATTGTAGCACATTGGATCCTTCTGCTGTGGGTAATGAGGCACCTTCTGAAACCCCTTGCTAATTTACGCAATATCTGAATGCAGGATGGTATTATGGCACCTCTCTGCTGTTTTAGCATTTCATTTGCAGGCAGCAAATGCTCTTATCTACTTGCATGCTGTCAAAAATGTGTGCATCTTTTGTGTCCACAGAAGTTGTGTGATGAGAGGAAGTTCCTGCCTAGAATCCATCCCTTATCATGCAGGTATTTGAGCTTTCCAGCCTGCTGGTAGCAGGCAGACATATATTATTGGTAGTGCCAGCAACGGTTCTCTTTTCTTAGCTCCATGTGGAAACAATTGCTCAGGGATCCTGTAAATAATAGTTCTTTGGTATCATTTGTAAAAAAAAAAAAAAAGCCCCTTGGTACACAGTAAGCTGGCAGTAATTTTCACATTACTCCAGACAGTATCCCATTCATTGCTTGACAGATCTGTTTTTAATTCCAATTTCTCCTTCTTCTTTAGCTCTCCTGTTGCAGGTAGACAATAGAATTTAACTGTTTGTATCCATCACCCATGGCTTTATTTGCTACCAAACTGTTTACTGTTTCAGGAGAATATCTAGCAAAAAGCACAGAGTACTACTGAGGGCTGTCTGTCCTACAGAGAGCACAGAAATTTGGGGGGAAAAAAGAAAGAAAATTAAGTAGCTCTTGTGAAGCCCACAGCACGTGCAGAAAAATGATCTTTAAAAATACACCTGCCTGATGTACTCTTAAATGACCTCCCTGTATGATCTCCCTGATTGGATCAGGGACACAGTACCATAAATAACGAGTCTGGAGAGGAAGAAATAAGTGCTGAGAAAAACTGCACTCCAGCCTAGTGCATTTAAAAAATGTTCCCAAAGTGATTGTAAGTAATGCAAATTAAGCCAGAGAACAGAAAGTGCTCATACCTTAATCTGCAGTGCTGTTAGCTGCACAGAATCTGTTGTCTGAAACCTGTAAAGCAAGCCCTTGGTCCACTTGCTTGTGTAAGAAGACGCTTGTTTTGTGGGGACAGAGAGGAAGATGCAGAACACAAACAAGTTCTGAGTGGCACTAATGTGGTACAAAAGCAGTTTCTCTGAGGACTAATCGTTGGTCTGTACACAGGGAAGTTGCTGGCAAGTCAAAGGTGGGGTTAGATCTCAGTTCATTAGTATAAACCCCTCTTTCCAGCTATCATAAGATCAACATATTCCCATTACTCTTGCCCTGACAACTACAATGTAATAAACTTTTAGGAGAAACAGCAACCAAGTGTTACATGAAGGTAGTGATTGTGTCTGAGTAAATTGTTCTCTCTAGATACAAAGGTTAGTCATAGGTTCCTGAGCTTTTTTTTCCTGCTTGCCACAGCAACTGAGATGCAGGTGTTCTTCTCAGAAAAATTCCTGCCCGGGATATCTGCAGTGTGCAGTGGTGTCTGTGCAGAAACAGATGATCCTCGTGCTTGTGTCAGCAGACCTGCGTGGCTGGGCAAAATTAGTTTTCAGAGCCACAATTCTGAGGTGCCATCTGCAAAGCACAAGAATGCATCATACCATGAGAGTACAAAATATATGCATCTTCATCCAAGATGCTGGCCTATCTCCCCCTGCCATATGCTCCAACTGCTAAGCTAAGTTCCCAATCCTGAGTATGTGCCAAACAGTAAAAACAGCATAACCCCTTGAGTTATATCCAGTAGCACAGGGCTACTGGATCTTCAACTGATCATGATTCAGCAGCTGAAAATTCAAATGAAGGTGTAATATTCATGGCTGATTGTGAAAAGTGAATTAAAAAGTAGGAATCAGAAGGAAGTAACCCAACAAAGGTTTAATTTTTCCTTAATTCTTTCTCTGTGTTAGACTCCTGCATTCCTCACAGGTGGAAGGAACTTACAAAGAGATTAAAGAAAGGGCATAAACCAATATTAATTAAGGGATAAATAACCAAAAGGTTGTTGAATATAAATACAATCTAGTTCACCGTTGATTCCTTACTGAAAAATTCAGAATTTAAAAATTAAATTGATCTCAGCTAACAGGAATTCAAATAATTTAGCAATCACCCCAAATTGTTATAGACTTCATTAAAGAATTAAAGATTTTTTAAGTCAGTATGAATAATCTAACGGAGAATCACAGCCCCACTTGCACACTGCATTACATTTCAAATTTTTCACCCTATTCAGAATGACCCAGTCTGAACTTTGTGTTTTCAAACTGGAAATGATAAAAGTAAGCCAACAGTACCTATTCCAAAGATTACTGGGGAATTAATGTTGATTTTTTATCACATTTTATCCAAATTCAATAGTGTGGGGTTACACTTTCACTGGAATGAAGGTTTAACAAGCACAAGAAAGAACCTTGGAGCAATAATTAGATAATTACAGAAATACCATCCTTTTAAGTACCTGAACTGCTCCCACAGGGGATTTGCAGGAAGACCCTCGTACAAAATGAGTGGAAATTCAGCACCAGTGCTGAGAGATTTTGGCCCCAGCTCTACAAACACTGACATAAATTACCTTACACAACAGAAGTCCAGGCTGTGCTGTTTTATACCTGTGTTCACATAGGAAGTGTACATAGGAAATGTTCATTATTCTTTGCTGGGAAATTCCTGCCCTGGTTACTGTCCTTATGAATGTCTCATTTGCAAATGAAAAATAGTTCCCCTGCTTCACTGGAAAAGTGGGCAGCAGGTTTCAGTGAGGGAAGGAATTTGAGTGTTTAGGGAACATCAGCTCCACTGAGCCCCCTTCCTCTTCACAGCAGGTACAAAGAGAGCTGTGAGTTCATGGGGAGGACAAAATAGAGAAGGAACAAATTCAGAAAAGAGTTTGAGCCTTCCTCTGTCTGTGCCTTCCTCTGCCTTTGGCTACAGCTATTGCCATAGAGCAGCTGCTGGCCACCAGCAGCAGAGAGCAGGCTTCCAGCCAGCCCAGTTTATTTGCTCAGTGTCCAATACATGATTATTCCATCGATCTTGAGCAGAATAATAGCTTGTCCCTTGTACATCTGTGATATCCAAATATAAAACAAAACCTGTATTAAGCAGTGCGGCTTCTGTACTCACTTAGCTTTGATGAAATCTTTAGGAAGACCCAAGCAGGGAAAATCAGAGACACACTTTTCAACATAAGTAAACCCACAAATTATATCACATATTGCCAGCAGAAGTCAGTTCTAGTCTAGTAATTGGCTTTGTAGTTCTTCTGTTTTTAATATGTATTTGACATCTAACACACTCTACATGTACATTTTTTTAAACATAAGTCAAAAAATGTGTTTCAGTTAGACTTGGGCAAGCATTTAATTTTCTCTCAAAGTGTTCTAGGAGCATAGGACCTCTGGGTTTTGCCATCCTTACCTCAGTGCATCTTCAATGTCTATGTACAGCTCTGCATAATTTCCTGAGTCACACATGTTCCTTGTGCTGTGTGTCAGGACTTAGAGCAGCAAAACAAGATGTTGCAATGTGTGCATCAGCCTCACAGTGACTATTTGTAAAGCAGGGGAAACAGAGATAAAAGCTCTGACAGAGAAAAAATGGTCAATGAAGAGAAAAGCAAGCATACAGGAATCAGTTGTATGTGTACAATACAAAGGATGTCATTAGAATGTGGGACAGGTTTTATGTAGATACATCTATTATTCTTAGTCTTCTTTAGTTTAATTAAGGCAATTAATTAAGGCTGCAGTTACTGTGCAGAAACTGCTATCTTTTTATCTCCAAAGAGTGCAGAAGTAGGCATTTCCCTCTACCTCTTCAGAAAAAAGTGCTGGGTTTTGCATGAGTTTGGTGACTGTGCGTGCTGTCGTTCCTGTGACTCCAGAGATGTATTTGTGCAGAGATGCCTTCTTCAGCACAAGCCCCCTCACAATGAGGGGCTGCCTGACGCTTCATTCCTGGACTGGTGTGCCTGGAGGCAGCCAGAGCTTTAGCAGCACCTTCTTTAGTGATAGAAAGTCAGATTTTAGAAGGAGGCCATGACTTGGTGCAGCACTCAAGCACTTTCTTGGATCTAAGCAAGTGTGTGCACTCCTATGCTTATTCTGCAACTGCCTGAGGTCAAGTTTACCTTACAATATGTGCTTAAATTACATGGGAGCCTGTTGGACTCCAGCACATATTTCAGCTCTTTGTGAAATAGGATCCACAGTGATTAGGAACCCAGAAAACATCCTGAATATAAACAGATTCTGACAATTATATTTTACTTGGATGTAATTTACTTGGGCACAGAACTGTAGTAAGTGGATTTGAACATAAACATATCCAAATGCTTCTTTGTTTTGAATTTTCTGAGCACGTGTACCCTGCATTTATGCATTTTTCCCTTGAAAGAAACTTTTCTAATGAGCAGTAAAAAGATGCTAACCTCAAACTCAAGGCATGAGACCATTGCTCCCAGAGATGCTAATTAACTTTGAAAAGTCTCTAGAGGGACTGATGCACTGTTGCTGAAAGTGGCTGATTACTCATATGGCTTTCACAGCAGAGCCCTGCCCCGAGGTTCTCCACCACCAAAGGCACAGCATTTAAAGTCATTTAAGAGATCTGGAAAGAAGAAATCCAGCTAAAGGCTGGTTTCCCTTCCAGCACATTCAGATGGGCCAAGAGTTGAATGTTTTTGGCTTTGTTGCACTATGGAATTTCGTGGGAGGAAATCACTGCTAGTGCTCAGCCATAAGGCTTGTTGTCCAGCCCTCTATAAGATGCCTCAAAAGACCTCACCATTTTACTCTCCTTTTGCTTATTTTTAAAACAGCCTAGCTTAAGTACCTTACAAAATACCTACCTGAGAGTGTTCACGTTACTGTAGAAACTGCTTAAACAGATAAAAGGCTTTCCTCAGAAAAACATATCTAGCAAACTCATATAAAAGCAAATTATCCTGTTTTATGTAAGTATCTCATATATCTATGAGCATTTCCAAGGACCCAGTCACATAGAAAAGGTTGTAATACATTGACTGGCCTGACCTTAAGCAGTCATCCACAGTATGCACACAGGACCCTTGGCTAGGAAGAACTGTTCTTGCAAGGACATTATTGAAAATGCCTACTTGACTACACAAAAATGACAGTATATGTACCTAGCATATTTCCTCCCCTCATCTTTGTGATTTTAAATCTGATTTAAGCAACGGATGGATGCCAAAGGGTCAGTTCTGCACCAGGAAGACAGCAGAAAGGTCTAGAGCTTGGTTTCAGAATGGTGTTGGTTTTGAAATAGAGGCTGTATTAGAACACGTTCCCCCATAGACATTTTTCAAAGACACACACATGCACACACAGCCCTCCACAAAATGGTACATCTGCAGGACTCAGATGTGCAAGAGGTCAGATTCGTGTGATTTATTCAGGGCTATTACATGCTGTACTGAAGCATCTTTCTTCTTTCCTGCATCCACTCTTAGTAATATGATTAGAAAGTGAGTATTTCTTATGGAAAATACTGATGATGGTGCACTTCACTATGGTTTCTGCACTGTCCCATCCTGTATGTGAGGGAAAAGTTTATTTTAAAGCTCTTCTAATTCTCCTTTTCTCTAGGACTTTCAGCAGTCATTAGAAATAAATGCACTGTGATACATTATTTTGGTCCATGAAGTAAATTAACCATAACACATTGGTGATACAGAGATAAATTCACATTTTGTCATGTGAAAAAATATACTGTGGCAAGGATACAAAAAAATCCAACTCCCCAAACAACTCATTCAAATCTTAGCTATGCAACAATTTACCCAAGATTATTCCCATTAAATCTTCATAGTTCCTGGTATTTCTGTATTTCAAGATTGTTTCTCTTCTCAAACACACAAACATCCCAGTTTGCTCTGGCATCTCTTAAGTAACCACTACATATCTTTTGCTTTCCCCCTCCTCCCCCTTGCCTTTCTTCTGGGTTCTCTTCTTATTTTTCTTGCTTCCCTCTCTTGTTCTCCTGCCTCCAGGACCTCATAGTTACTACTTCATGCCCAATCGCTCCTATTCAGTCCTGTCTCCTTTTCTCTCTCTCCACTGGTAAGGAAAACTTACCAGAATGTGTATTCTTCAAGCACTCTTTTCATTTAAATGTGAAGAAGAGTCATTTGAGCCTCTCTCCTAGCAAAGAATTGGTCATTTGTCAGTTAAAGAAGTTTCTTATCTTTATGTACTTTTGAATAACTTGAGATTTTATTGTCTTACGTTGTGCTTGCAAAAATAAGCATTTTGCAGGAAACCACAAGTGAAACAGCATTATTCTGTGTAACACAAGCCACGACAAAAATCTTTGAGTGCTTAACCCTCCCCAGTGATGCTTTTTGACCATAAATTGTTACCTAGTGACTAATATATCAGAGGAAACAGAAAGTGATGTTTCCCCAAATGGGCAGAAACTCTGCGCTGCTTAACTTTCAGAGACGCCTTCCCCAGTGCTGCACACCAGTTCCCTCCCACCCCACTTGCATGCATATTCAATGGACCATATGCTTGATCTCAAATATCTCTGGGCATTATGGATCCTATTCATCAAGAAGTGGCTTCTACACTCGTGAGCAAAGGGAAAAGAAAAAAAAAAAAAGACCTTTTCAAAGAGCATTCAAGAGTTTTCTGAGAAAGAAATCCTAGCACACAGTGACCTGTACGTACCAGGCTGTGGTCCACTTTAAACTAAACCCGCATATTTCTGCTGAACACACACACATTGGCATTAAGAAATTCTCATTATTTTGCTATAAAGGAAGCTTGTATCGAGATCTCATGAGGGATTTAAGGAGAAGCTTATTGGTAAACACAAACCTCATGATTCCTTGGAATCCAAAGTGGCTTGTGGGGTGACAAGGCAGTCCCATCACCAATCCCTGGTACAGGACAAAAGCAGAGGCAGCTCCAAAGCTGACACACCAACTGCCTCAGGATCTGCCACTCAGCCAGATGCTGTGTTGGAAATTTTTCCCTGACACCATAGCATATGGACTTTGCATTGCCATTTGAAGAGCATGAGATGGACAGAAACAATCTGTAGAGGGTGGGAAATGGATGTGTCAGCCTGGTGCTTTTATTTGATGTTTGGTTATTAGGTGATGCTTAAATACCTCTTTGGCCCTAAGGTAAAGGAAAATATTGACCCAAAGAAAGCCCTGGTGTAACTGTATTAGTTGCAGTGCAGTTAGTATGGGGATTAATTTGTCAATTTGTTTGCTTTTGATTGGGGCTTTTAAAAAAAATTAATTAAAATCTTGGTTTTTACCCCTGCATGTTGTCAGAGAAATGCAGGAGCAATTCAAAATTATATTTAAATAGAAATTAGGCAACTATGTAATCACACTTGTTTCTCAAAGCTGTGGTACTCCATTTGCTGTCTTGTCAAACCTGGGTAAACTAATCTCTACAGCCTAGTCACCCACTGCAATCAGTCCCAGCAGGAGCTAAGAGGATTCCAGGTGTGACTTATAGGTTCATGGAGTTGTCACGTCCATCCCTTCCTTCTTCATTAAGGGTTGTCTGATATTGCACCTCTGCATTGTTTTTTCCAGAGCATGAAGAAAGCACTGTACAAGTACTACACAAAAAAACCTGCAGGGGCTGGAATTGCCACTGGGAGAAGGTGATGAGGCAGGAGACCCAGAGGAGGAGAGGACCACATGCCAAGGAAACATGTACCAAAGGAAAAACACCAAAGAGCAGAGGAGCATTAGCACTGTGGGAAAGAGACAGAGAAGATCAGGAATGTAAACAGCACTGCAGAATGTTTGGGAAAAGGATATAATTTTTCTTGAGTATGGAGCAGTGATGGAGCAGACCACTGTTGAAGGGAATACTTGAAGGTAGCACATATGGGACTCTCCATGTGCCATGTTGGCTTTCTTTTACCCTTTTCAAGAGAGCTTGGTCTGATGGTTGTAAAAGTAGATCAAGTAGTATTAGACTAAACAATCCCTGAGATGACAATTTTCCTTCTTCCATTTTTCTCAACAGCCCTTCACCTACAGCTGGGCACACCTGCCTTCTGCCCCCACACAGCCTCAGTCACCACATGAGCCACCTGTGAGCCACCCATCAGGCAGAAAGCACTCTGCTTCAGATGCTCTGAAGACTGAAGCTTGGAAAATCATGATCACCATGTGTGTATTGCCCCAGCTCACTTGCACAGCAAGTGAGGATTCCCCCATCCACCTATTTCTGACTGAGTCAGCACTATGTGATAGGAAGGATGGAAGATCATGTTTCTGCATCAAATGTTTCAACATCATTTGTACAAAATGTATCTCTCTTTGAATGCAGTGCACAAGACAGTCACAAAAATGGTGCTTCGTCCTGGCTTGATGGTCCCATGTATTATTGGCATTTCATATTTGTTTTTTTACCACTGAAAGCAAAATTTCCTTTAGTGGTATTCACGAGCCGGGAAAAAGAAATATGGAGAGAAAAATAAAAAATTGTGAAGAGAAGGAATTTCATTTTTCACCTGCACTGCTTGAGCTGCAACATTTGTACTTACGGATCCTGAATAAGTGTTTGACCTTTTCATTGTTTCTTCATTTATTGTTCTCTCAGTTCCACTTCCCACTCCCTGTGTTACTGCATGTATTGAGGCAGTTGCTCTTCAGCCTGTTTCTTCTTGCTTTGTTGAATTCTGACTCTGCAATCAGATGTTTCTGCAAAAGCTCTTACGCCAGCAGGACTCTGACACAGATTTGGGTGTATGAATGTCCCTTGTCTTCAGTGGGGTGCTCGACTTTACTTTGAAAAAGAAAAAGCCTTAGGATAATAATACATTTTAATTAAACCATACACAACTCCCTTGGAAAGTACAAGGAAAATCCGTCCCTATCTCCAGAGCAGTGCTGCATAAAAACAGAGAGCATCTTTTCATACCTGCGTCTTTAATGGCAAGAGTCATGAGATGTATACAATATCATTTAAAAACTGCACTTATACTTTCACCCTGTGAGTGGCTTCTTGTTATGGGGCTTACAATGGATTAGTTTCATCTTAAAAAATAAGATAGAAAGATAACTCCTTGAGCACACTGAATGAGGTACTGTGAGCTTGTTGTGATAAGGACCTGGTATTAGTTGATTGGCATCAAAGATCATGGATTTATAGCACATCAAGCATGATGACAACATGGATGCAGATTGTCAAAGAAAGTCAGTTCCCACAGAAAGCTAAATATTTAAGGTACACATTTTCAGATAGGTTTGAGCTGAGCACCTGTGTGTGGGCTTAGATCAGATATAGAGCAGCTAGAGACAGAGCTTTTCGCGGGGGTTTTTGCATGAACTGCAAGCACTCATCCTACCAAGTGATAGGGATATGGTAACAGGGAGGACTCATCATTAATTGGTAATCTGGATCACCTCCATTTCCTCTGCTTTTACTTCCAGGAGAAGCTATTGCCGTCTGGTTCAGTAGTTCAGCCCTAATCCAGCCAATACACACAGAAGCAGCTTTCTTGGCTTCTTCTGGACACCTGCCTACAGGTGCATTGCAGAAGAGGTACAAAACTTACAAGAAAAGAAATTATCTGAGAAGGATTTTATTCGTTCTACAGTTTTCTGAGAAGTTGGAGATGCTGATTTTTCAGCGCTAGCAGCTTCTTTTTACCTTATTACCTGGGCATTGCTTTATAACATTTTCTCATGGGAAACAATTTAACCAAAATTCCAGAAAGAAACAAATACAACTTCCTTGCCTAAAACAAATCAACCTTATGAAAACATCCTTATGATTTTTATCATTTTAACTGAGTGCTTGATGACACTTTGAAACCAAGGTAATACATAAAGCTGCCATTCCAATCTATATTTCTTACACACTTAGAAATGGGAACAATAGTTTCATCTGACTGATCAGAAACCAGAAGGACTAAGCTTACAAAGAGCTAATGAAATCCATTTTGCAAGGTAACTCTAACTCCTTGTTAAGACAGTTCCACTGATTGCATTCAGCTTAACCAGAAGAGTTATTACATTCCACTAAATTAGTAGTCAGAAGTTTACCATGTAAAAACACATATTTTCTTAATATTTGCTGAAGCCTTTTAAAATTTTCTTTTGCTTTAATAACTTTTTGTTTGTTTTCAGACACTTACAGATTAAAACAGGAGATCTGTATTTGGCAGCCTAGGTCCTCGCTGTTCCTTGCCTCAGCTTTGTGGTGTGGTTTTGTCCAACCAGCAGCCAACGCAGTCTGTGTGCTGAACAACTCATGCTGAAGGAGAAGCAGCTGCTCACTGACACTGCACTCTACAGCACACAAATCTTGCACTTTTGCGGAAAGAGAACAAATACTTGTAGAAAATACACATGGAGTTTGATGCTCAAGGGGTGTAAGATTAGGTCCAGTGTATTGACTAGGGAAATAGCCTGCAGGCCTTAGGCCAGCGAGGCTGTGTGCCAGGGACTTCATTAGGGCTTTTGCCTATGAAAGGGCTGCCTGTTTGGATCCTGGAAACTTGCATCAATACGTCATTTTGTGTGACTAAAGTAAGCAGAATGTGTCCAAAGTGCTGGCCAGTTACGGACCCTGATCTGCCTCCATTTGCGGGCAATGTCACTCTTAGGAAAACAGGTTTTGATTTGATCAGAGGCTCTTTTCAATAGGACTTTCAGCACTGACTTTAACTGACAGAGTGCCTCGTGCAAAAGGTCCCCATTGTCTCTTGTATCTTCCCACAAGATACTGGCAGCAGATCTTCTTCACAGACTTTGTCCATGAATCCCAGAAACCCAAAAATCTTTGCAAATTTCTTTGCATCCTCCTGATAACCCTCCCCACTCTCCATTCTCACCTCATGGCAGTGGGGCTACCATGATGCCAATGACTCCCAGAGTTCCTCTGCTGGGAGGGGAAAAAGGAAGGAACAGGGTGTTGTAGCAGATGCAAAAGCTCTGCACGTCTGGCAGTATAAATCTACATACTTACATTGCAAAATCTTACGAGACGCAGCTCCAGCAGTTCAAGGGCAAAAGACAGGGGCAATCCAGCAAACAATCTTCTTGAGCTTCAATGCTCTCTGATACAATCAGGACAATAGGAGGGATAGACTAGTTTGGTGGACTTAGTAACTGCTTTAGGAATTAAAAGTTTTTGTCAAAGAGCATCAGATAAAGAAAGAAAAAAACTTGAGGACCAATATTCCAAACCCCTGAACTAGAAACAACTGCACACAGGTACCTACAGCATCCTCACTGATGTAGGACAAAACCAGGAAATACAAGAATATTGAATCCTTTGCTATATGCTAAAAGAATAATTCTTTTCACAGGTCTACGGCAAATTATCACCCCATTGTTTTTTTTATTTTTCAGAGACTCCACTTTTTTCTTTCCAGTTTGTTTACTTTCTGAAGTTCACTGAAAATATGCACTTTAGTTGCCTCAAACTAACAATACAAAAACCGTTGTTAAAGGACAAATTGAAAGTGGTCATGCTGTTAGTGAAAATAGATAGTGGAATTACTTCTGGAGACTTCATTTACAGCTCACAGCATAGTAGGTCTAATGATTTCTGAAAATTCATCAAGTATTTGTGTCACTGGAAACATGCTGTAAGTGCCACACACGTATATTTATTACTCTGCTGAATCAATGTTGATTTGATCAGCTTACCTTTGACATCAGCATTTCATAAATTTCTTAGTCATTTCCCCATGATGACCTCACCAAACATGCTCTAAAGCAGCACTAAGCTATTTGAATGCCTCCCATCCCTTCCATTGTGCAGACCTGCTCCTAAAATCTTACTCTTTTTGTTTTCCTGGTGTCCCCTCTCCTCCCCATTCCTTTTTCCTCTGACCCTGTGCACTAAAATTCTGAATTAGCTGCAGTTACCAGCTTACCTCTTAAAAAAGATATGATTGTAGTGAAGGGAAAGGACAAACACAACCCACAAAATCTATTTTTAGCAGATGGTCCCAATTGTACAAACTTTAACGGGGGTTATTTCTCTCTCCCCCTCTTTTATTTTTTTCTCTCCCC
>VZRZ01005089.1:0-10716 GCA_013398175.1 Climacteris rufus | reverse complement strand
CACGTGCAGAGGCATTACAACAAAGGAGCTTATTCCTTTATTCAAATCTCAGATAAATATTTGTTCTAAGTATCTGAATATATTTATGCTTTGTGAAATAAGTTTCATATATGTGTATCATGCACAAACGTCAAATTACACCTCAGTATTAAGTTGGAATAATGCTTAGGCCATGGACCTTCTCTTGTGTTGGCAACATAGAATCATCTTAAATACTGAAATCCATATCTACATGGTGATGCTGTTTTCAAACTTTTTTAATGCAGTTCAGCAAATTAAAATGCATGTTATCCTAGGTCTACCAAGTGTTAAGTAGATTACACTGATCCACATGTTCTTAAGCAACTCAGATCTTTCCCTGAATTCCTTCCATGGATTAGAAGAAACTGTGCTGATGTGAAGCTATGAAAATTGCAACTATAGGATGCACTGTGCAAAAATCAATCAGAGACAACCTGTAAAAATAAATTCAAATATTTGTAAATATTTTCTAGCAAGGATTTGTGAATTAGATTTTTTTTTGGATAGGTATTATACATATTTGTAACACTAAATGAATCAATACAGTTTTTCTCTATACAATTATAAACATAATTAAGGGCACATCCTCTGCCTCTCTACAGATGCAATGTGGTAAGGACTAGAAAAGCCTGCACAGCAGATAGACTGGGAGAGAGAAGGCAGGTCAGCGATTGCTGCGGGTAAAGCATGGGTTACTGGAAGCCTTCGGCAGCAATCACGTGACCTGAAAAAAGCGATTCCAGCCTTGCCCAGTTCCCCCAGGGAGGGGATCACAGCTGTCTTCTTCTTCCCTGCTGGTGTTTGCAGGAACTCACACACGAGATTTAATTGAGGCAACAAAAGTGAAGAGATGAGGAAGGGTTCTTTTCCACTTTTTACCAGCAGGTTTTAATACTGGAGTCAAAGAGGATGCAGAAAAAGACAGGGGACACTGGTGAGGGCCATCAGTTATATCAGGGACAGAGCCAATCGCTGCAGAGGATTACAATGACTGACAGGGGCATTGGCCTGTCATGCGACTGTCTGCACACAGCAGAGCAACCAATGGGCTGCCCTTTTGGGCGGGGACCGCCCCCTGCCGTGTCCAGGGAGCTCCTGTGGTGGCCCGGGGTGTGCCACCCCTGGCTGCATCAGCGTGGAGGGTGGTAGGGCCCAGCCCCCGCGGTGCTGGCATGGTGGGGCCGGGCCAGGCCGCTGGCTACCCCCAGAGGCACTGCAACAAGTGATCAGTATAAAATTTCTAGTTCTGCTTTCTGTCCAAACATCATTCAAAAAATAATTTAGGAAATCTAACTCCTCTGTGTAGCTGAACTGGCTTCTGCAAGTCAGGCTGTAGGAGCTTGCTATACAGAATATGATCTATCTATTAGATTACTGAACCATAATCAATATCAGTAACTAACAACAGCCCGCAATTAACTTTTCTACTTAGGTCATTTAAGACTTCAGATAATGGTCTGGAAAATTTGATGGCTTAAAAGTTGACACCAAAAAAAAGGAGAAAAAAAGGAAAAAAAGTTATATACTGAATGTGATAGTAATTTTTAGCTAGCAGATTTCTTCACATTTTCTTTGAATCTGTTGACTGCTTAGAGTTTCTGAATCCCTTCAGTGTAGGTTGCTTGCTTTCAGTTACAAGTGTCAAGGCTGTGCAGTAATACCATCACTCGTTGTCAGAGTAGTGACTTCTTCATCTAATTGGCTGATAATGGCCACATGCTGTTGGATAAGTTGCTGCTTG
Organism: Climacteris rufus; assembly: GCA_013398175.1. Taxonomy (NCBI): domain Eukaryota; kingdom Metazoa; phylum Chordata; class Aves; order Passeriformes; family Climacteridae; genus Climacteris; species Climacteris rufus. The sequence goes on along the minus strand of VZRZ01005089.1, from coordinate 8,954 downwards.
GAAGATATCAGTGCTTGTCTGATCCACTCCAGTCTCTTCAGGGGAGTATGTTAACTTTTTAGTGGAGCCAAACTTGTCAACTGTCCTTGTGGATATTTGGGAGGGTGACATGGGCAATGGGCAATGGTATTTATGTCCATATCCAGGACTACTGGAAGGTGGTTTATGAAGCTGTCTAGAGCCAGCTGCTATTTTAAGTATTGGTACGAAGCAATTTTGGGAATGAGAGCTAGAGAGAATGAAAATTAAAACTAAAGGTATGAAATTGAAGGATTGGATGTTGAAATGCAATGTGGTTTAGTCAAATATTTTGGAAGATTTGAGTACAGTATAGAAATGAAACAATATGTTAATGAAACATCAGAGCACACATAAATATATCATTTAATGTAGGACCTAAACATAAGAAAAATTCCATGGAACAAGGGGTGGAGACTGTATAGAGTCTGGCTGCACTTTCTTCATAGCCATCTGTAAACTGTGGCTAAAACAGTCTTGATAAGACACCAGTGTTATGTCTATTGTCAATTCATATACAGTGTCAAGACTTTTTCTCTTTCACACTCTGCCATATTCCCCTCCTCCCAAATGAGTAGACTGGCACAAGAGGCTTGGGGATAGCATAGTCAAGATAGTTGATTCAAATTGACCACAGGGATATTCCATACCATAATACCTCGTGCTCAGCAATAAAAGCTCAGAAAGAGGAAGAAGAGAAAAAGAGTGCAAAACAACAAAGAGAGCTCCAAGGACAGAGAAGGAGGAGGAATACAGCAGAGTAGATGTTCACAGTAGTATAAGGGAGACCCACAATGGAGCAGAATTTAGCTGAAGGATTGTAGCTCATAGAAAACTCATACTCAAGAAGAGGAAAAGTGTGAGAAGGAAGGAGCAAGAATGGAAAGCTGGTTATGTGCTGATCAGAAGCCCCAAGCTCACCATTATGCTGCTTGGATCAGTGGGATAGGGCATCAATATATGGACATCTCTATTTGCAACATATAAATGAGCTCCTGATCGATGGGGGAACTTGACCGCTGAAACCATTGTGCAGGTTACGTATGAATGTGAAACATGCACCACAATTAAGCAAAAAAAGTCCTTCTGGAGGTAAATGGAATCAGTATGAGTAGGTCTGGCAGGTCAATTGTATTGGACCACTGCCATGATCCACCAATTCTATCACTATAGGCTTACTGTGATGGAGGCAAATACCAGGTGGCTGAAAACAAACCTTGCAATGCATGCCACTGCCCAAAACATCATTCTGGGCAAGTCCTGTGGTAAAGAATCCTGTGGCAAGACCCCAGTAAAGAATTGAGTTAGATGATAGGACTCATCTCCAAAACAACCTCAGAGATACCTGGGCCTGGAAACACAGCACTGAGTGTATCACCCTGTCACCAATCAGCCCCAGAAAAAATGAATACTGTACGGGACTGTTAAGTACTAGGCAGTGAATGATGGAAACTGGGGAATGGAAACACAAGAGTGTAAATTCAGCAGAATCTCTTGGCTGGCCAATATAAAAGGATCAGAGGAACAACCTGGCCCTGTCCAAACAAAGCCCTATTCATCTACCAATATGCCTTTCATCATTAACAGGTCATAAATACATACTTACAGTGTTTAAAATCTATGGTGAATATCATCTTCTTTATTCTCATGATTGTATTATGATAGGAGGGTTTCTAGTTCTGTGGCAATGCTAATACTGTGGTTAAACTTGTCTCTGTATCATGTGTTACTCTAGTTCATCTTCAATAAGTGACTCTTTTACACTGATTTAGGACATAGTAATTGTAGATTTTAAACCTTATTTTCCTAAATTCCTCTGTTTAGCCTAATTCTCAAGTGGTTTTGAATTTTGCTTTCCTTGTTTCTCTTTTCTGTATAATGAACAAAATTAGTATGAACAGCAGGATGTTCCATTAGTATAAAATTTATCTTCCACTAAGTGACCATTTGGGACAGTGCTGTCTCCTATGTAGATTATAAAATGAAGAGTACCTGTAAGACGAAACACAAAATAAACAATTTTTTCTCCTAAAAATCATCTACAAAGTAAGAATGGGGGCACTATACTTAAAGTGTTTAATGAGCTGTTAGTGAGAATTCAAATATATTACTCCCAACTTCAAACATACAATTTTATTACATATGTACAGGTAAAATTAAACAGCTCCAATTCCTCTGAAATTATACATAACACATATAATTATATTTCAATATTATTGAATTCTAAAACAAAATAAATATTCCATAGAAAATATTTCTAGAAAAATGTAAATTCATATTTTTTGTTGCAAAATAGTCACATAAGATGCAAGCATATATATATCCTAAATATATATCTTATGTATAAGACATTGCATGATTTTTACTGAGTTACTGGTTACTAAGAAAAATAGTATACGCTTATAACAGTATATTTAATGCTATACAGTGGAAATAATTTTTGCAAGATAAGTGTGTTCCTTGATTCTTGTAATTGTTTCTGCAAATATTTTCACAGCTCCATCAGGACTGGAGGTCATATAGTTTTGCCCAATATTCTTCAAACATTGGTTTTATGGAAATCAATGATCATAAAAATGTATATGGCTACATAGTGGCTAATTATGTTTCCTTAAGGCCAGTCTTTTAAGGGTTTTGTGAATAGATACTTTAAATATCTAGTTAAGGCAGTGACAAGCCTTGATAGTTGTTAGATCTAATTCACATAAAACTAAAGTAACCCAGGAGTAGATCAGCCTTACCCCTGATCAGCCTTAGTCAGTGCTTATAAGCACTTATCTCCTTAGCAAAAAGGCAGTGATCAAATGCAAATCAACATTTTGATCTATATTTAATTAGATATTTGATCCAAATAACAGTTAGGGAAATGTCTTATTGCTTGTTTGTTTTGACTTGTTTCAGCTGCCTTATGGGGAAGTTTAACTTGCTGGATGATAACTGGGAAAACCACACAGCTGGCACAAACGGGTCCAGGAGAATCCTTAAACACCTGGATGAGACCTTCATGACATAGGTACTAGGGGAGCGACCTAGGAAAGATGCCGTTCTTTATTTGTTGCTTGTTGAAAGAGAGGTCCTCAAGAATGAAGTGGTCATTGGTGGCCACCACAGCCACAGTGACCACAGAACAATCGAGTTTAAATTGAGTCTGACAGGAGGAAAAATTCAATCAAAACTTCAACCCTGGATGCGAGAAAAGTAGACTTCAGGTTCCTCAGGGAACGAGTGTGTAAGGTCCCCTGGGAAAATACTTTTGAAGGTGCTAAAGTCCATCAGTTATGGTCACTTTTTAAGCACCACGTTCTAGGAGCACAGGAGCAGGCAATTTCAAAATGTCAGAAATCAAGCAAATGAGGCAGAAGGCCAGGTTGGCTAAGCAGAGATCTTTTTTAGATCAAAACCAAGAAGGTGCATGCCCAGTGGAAGCAAGGCCAGGTGTTTTGGGAGGAATACAGAGATGCTGCTCGCTATTGTAGGGAGTAAATTTGTGTGACCAAAGTCGAAGCTGGAAGTTGAAATAATTATTCCTGTTGGGGACAATTAAAAGAGGGTTTTCTAAACAAAAAGGCAATGCAGGAATAGCATTGGTCTGATACATGATAAGGATGGTCACCTCAAAAAAGGGATATGGACAAGGCAGAGCTGTTTAATGTTTTCTTTGCCTGTCTTCAACACTAATGATGTGCTAAGACTGTCCCTATGCCCTGAGCTGGAGGATGATGCCTGTGAGAAAGATAAATTCCCTGTTGACCCTGAAGGTGTGTAGGATATGCTGCTACAGCTGGATACAAGACTATGATACAGCTGCATACAAGACTATGGAGCTTGATGGGATTCAACCAACAATGCCCAAAGAGCTGCCTGATGTCATTGCAAGGCCTCTCACAATGGTTTTTGAAACAGTCTTGGGAATCTGGAGAGGTCTCCGTTGACTGGAAGCTGTCTAATGTCCCAATTTTCTAGAAGGGCAAGAAGGATGACCCTGGAAACTTAAACCTGACAGTCTTACTTCAGTCACTGGCCAAATTATGGAGAAGATTATTCTGGGAGGTATTGAAAAACACCGAAAGTACAATATAGTCATCAGTAACAGCCAACACAATTTCACAAGGGGAAAGTACTGTCTCTCACAAGATCCTTCTGGACACAATGTCCAGCATAGAGCTGGATAAACACATCATGCGATGAGTGAGCAAATGGCTCACAGGTCAGGCACAAAGGGTTATAATAAATGCGGTAAAATCAGGTTAGTGACTGGTAATTACTGGGGTTTTACAGGGCTCCATCCTAGGGTTAGTGATCTTCAACATCTTCATAAATTACTTGGATAATCAAAGGGATACAGTCGTGGTTTAAGAATAGTATTAGTGCTCTCACAAAATGAAAAACCACAAGGCTCTGGTAAGAGAGAGATAAAAAGCAGAGATCCCGAGTTGAGATAAGATCAAATTACCTGAAACAGCAAGGAGATATGAAAAGAAATGGTAACATCAACAATATTCATGACAAAAGTATACAAAACCCAGAGTGATTTACATACAAAAAAATACTCACCGAGCAACTGACCCTAGCCAGCACTGCTCGGCCCTAGAGACAAAGAACAAAATGGCCCCTGGACACTCCATGCTCATGTTTTTCCCCCAAGCCTGAGGAATGAAAATAATGGTGGACAAACCCTCTGGTCAGAACCAGCATTACCCCACCTCTCCATCTGTCACTTGCAGTGGATTCACATACCACTTTTTCTTCTCCCTGAAGCCATGCCCCCTTCTTCTTGGAAGTTTCTACTTCTGTCCCAGTGATGACATAGGTGGTATAGAATAACAAAGTAGACACACCCACATAGCTCCAGGCTCCACACCCTCATAGCGGCTGCAAAAGGATTAACCCTGTCCTTGGCCTAAACTAGGACAGATACTAAGTTTGCCAATGATACTAAATTGGGATTAACTACTGATTCCCTCAAAGTCAGAGAGGCATTGCAGAGAGACTTAACAAATTAAAGGGCTGGGCAATCATCACTTGTGCAAGTTTATCAAGTCGTGGATTCTGCCCCTCACCTGGGTTCACCCTGGATGCACATACAAACTGGGGACCAAGAGGCGGGAATACAGTGCTACAGAAAGGAACCTGGGAGTCCTGATCAACAGGAAGTTGAACATGAGTCAGCAGTGCCCTGGCAGCCAGAACAGCCAACCTTGTCCTGGGGGGCATCAGGCACAGCATCACCAGCTGGACAAGGGAGGGGATTGTCCTGCTTTGCTCTGCACTGGGGCAGCCTCACTTTGAGTCCTGTGTACTGTGTTGGGAGCCACAATATAAAAAAATTATAAAGCAATTAGAGAGTGTCCAAAGGAGGGATACAAAGGTAGTGAAGGGGAAGCCATATGGGGAGTGTCTGAGGTTGCTTGGTCTGTTCAGCCTGAAGAAGAGGAGACTGAGGGGAGACCTCACTGCCAAGAGGAGAGGCAGATATTGATTTCTTCACTCTATTAACCGGTGACAGGACCTGAGGGAATGAAGCTGTGTCAGGGAAGATTTAGGTTTAGGAAAAGGTGCTTCACCCAGAGGATGACTGGGCACTAGAATAGGCTCTCCAAGGAAGTGGTCACAGCCCCAAGCCTAAAAGAGTTCAAGAAGCATTTGAACAATGCTCTCAGATATATGGTCTGTTTCATGGGGCTGTCCTGTGCAGGAGCAGGATTTGGAGTTCAGTGATCCTTGTGTGTTCCTTCTAACTCAGGATACCTGTTATGGCTTTACTGCAAAGTCAAATTTTCAGCAGCTTAAGCTAAGTTATACACACTGATGTGTTTGGTCACATATTCATTTTAGATTTCCAAGTAAAAATGGGAACATTAAGACATAAATAACACTAACATATATTTTAGACAGGTAAGAAGGGTCAGTTCTAAAGCTTTTCAATTCCAATATAATCCTTCCCATTTGTTCAGGCCATTCAACAAATCTATTTGTCTTAGATGATATATAAGAATCGATTGTATCATTTATAACAGTCACTGCCTGCAGTTTTTGAGGAGAAGTTAAATTATTTAACTGTTGCTCTGAGTTTGTAGAATGTACTGACTAGACTGCAAGGATAAAATAGCATATTATAAGATAAATATCAGAAAATCAAAGAGCTTTATGTAAGCTAGGAAATAGTCTCATATATTTCCATGCCTTATGGGGAGTTTTTAATTAACAGATTTTTGATGTATTGTCAAATCTCAAACAAGCGAATGTAAATGTAGTATTTTCTAATTTTAAAATACATTATAATGAAATTTATATCTGATCATAAATTCAAAATTCTGCTTCCTACAACTGAAGGTGGGTTTTGATCAGAGAAAGTGTTATAATTCTGAAATTATCAATGGAATATCTCTACATCTACTTATATGCAAGTTGCACTGGCCCCTGTTCTCAGATCAAATAATGGTTTAGGGAAGAGTAATTTTATCAGTAATTCTTAAGATGTGACTCTTAGTAACTGTGCAGTTTTTAATTCCAGATCTTCCATTACAGAATTATTACTGTTAAAGAGTAAATGTGATCAAGCTCTCGCAAATCTCAGTTCTGGCTACACAGTTTATATATATTATTTATCTTATATTGGTCAAATCTCTTTGAAACCACCAGATTCACATGAAGGAAAATGCTATGAACTGTCTCACATAACTAATGCAAAGATTAATTACAGTAGAAGGGACAAAAGTGAACTGATTTACGCACTTCCAAATGTAACAAATGTAAAATATTCTTCAAAGTAAATTATCACTGACTTGATGAGCTGAGAGACAGAACTGTATTTGCTATGAACTGCCTTTATCTTCAAGACTGAATATAAGAATGGTATATTTGCATAAAAATCTAAACCATGGATCTCAACATTAACTGCTAATTGAATATTCTTGATTAAAATTTTAATCTTTGAAAGCAATTACATTTTCTTCTGAAGCCATTTTTAATTGATTCCTTCAGTAAAGATGCTGGGAACTCTTTGGAAATCATTTTAACAGTGTTAAACTGGTGCCTCTTTATACATCAGACCCCTGGGAATGGCTAATTATGAACATTATCTACAGTCAGGACTTCAGACTGGTTCCACATTCATCTGAACATACTTCTTCCCAGCACTGAGAACACAGCTGGCGACTGAACAAAATATGCTGATGTGGCAGGCCGGGGCAAGTCAAAAATGGTGAACTTTCTGAGCAAAATAATACTGATTATAGAAACAAGTTACTGCTATTTTAACTGCTTCAGAAAAATAGGTTCTCACTATTCCCCCTCACTTTAAAGTGCAAGAGAATATATACTGTAGTTCATTATTTGCGACAAAGCTGAGGGAAATTTTTTAGCGACATTTATGTTATGAAACTATAATGAACTCCAAAAGAAATTACTATAAACTAGTATGAGATTTCAAGAATACCAGATTCTTATGGGGGTTGGAGGTGTGACGTTATGTTTTTGGCAACTGGTGCTGCATATCAATTTTTTTTATCTTCTTTGTTTGTTTGAGGTTCTGTTTTTTGTTTGTTGGCTTGTTTGTTTTAACTAGAAAATGAATTATTTAGGACAGGAATTACCTGCCTATTGGGAGAACACCTTCCACTCCACTTTGTACCTTATTCTGTTTTTCTTTTGTGCTTGTGTAATACTGGTGACAGTAGGGATTTGCTGGATTTGAAACCCAAATTCTCATTTGCGCAAAATGAAGAATCTCAGATGTCAGGCTTGTGAGGATGGTCTTGGCACATTATTTGTCAGCACTACCAAGAAGAGTTTTCTTCCATTCATTCAATTTTGGTGCAATTTTGTTTATTTTATTTGTTTTAATGGCTAACCTGTCTTTGAACTGATACCTCTCTGATTTTTAATGAGAATTTTGTGTAATATTTACAGGAAAAATGGTTTTGTTTGGTGGGATTTTCTTATCATGGCAGCAAACTCCTTTTCTCCTAGAACATCAGGGATTTTTTACTGCCCCTTAAACTAGTAGTACCTATTTGAAGGAAGAGGATCATTTAAACTGTAATTTCAGAAACCTCATTTAAAGTGGTGCCTGGATGATACAGCACTCAGACTATCTAGATGAAATCAGGAATTTTGCCCTTGTTTTTGTCTCCAACAATATGCTTAACTTTCTGTGCTCATTTCTATCCTCCAGATCAAATTCAACAAATGAAAGGCTGAGTTTTTTTATTGGCTTCAATCCTCTTTGGATAAACTTAGAAATGGCTTTACAGTAATAACTTTGGCATCCTGCCTCTCTATTATTTAAAGACTTCTAAAGTGCTCCTGTGATTCCTCAGTGTACATGAAGTTCGTTTTTTCTTGCAAGCAAAAAATTCAATATGAATATGTGCCTTCTGACAACCACCAGTTCTTAAATATTTTAAGAATATGAGTGTTAGCGCTTTTGTTGTTTGAGCTTCTTCCAATGTATTCAGAGACAGAGTAACAGATTTTCATACTGAGGGGTTTTCTTTTTCCCTCCTTATATTTCACTATCTAATACAGAGCAATGTAAACATTACTTTGCATTCAATAGTAGTTATAGGGGACAGCATGGGTGTTGTAGTGCCTCTGGAGGTAGCCAACGGCCCTGCCCAGCTGTGCCAGCATCACGGGGGCTGGGCCTTCCCCCCAACCCCTCCCCCGCCCTCCAATGCAGCCGGGGGTGGCATGCCCTGGGCTGCTGCAGTGGCTCCCCGGCCACGGTGAGGGGGTGGTCCCCACCCGAAAGGGCAGCCCATCACGTGCGTGAGTTCCTGTAAACACCAGCAGGGAAGAAGAAGGCAACCGCGACCCAAGGGGACTGTGGGAGGCTGGAATCACTTCTCTCAGGTCACGTGATTGGTGCTGAAGGCTTCCAATAACCCACGCTTTTTACCCACGGCAAAGGGCGTCCCAATGCGGTGCTTTCT
>VZRZ01005086.1:507302-607520 GCA_013398175.1 Climacteris rufus | reverse complement strand
AAAATGAAAGTCATCAAATGGATGGGATGCTGGGCGATGACACAGATGCAGATGATGTGGGTGATCACTCCGATGGTCCTTCCACAAGCAAACACTGAACATTGTTCATTTTCTTTTTCTTTTTTCTTTTTTAGTGAAAAAAAGGGTGAGATGTTGCCCTGAGTTTTGCAGTTCTGGATATTATCATTCTTTTGTAACTAGTTCTCACACATTCTCTGTAAACATAGCCATGTTATTGTAACGGTATCTTATTATTTACATTCCTTTCTCCTGGGCACAGAAGTTTGATGGACATTTCCTTTGACCAGTGTGATTGAGGGGCGGCTCGCTGTGTCCTCCAATCCACAGTGGTTTATTAGACACATATAAAATAAATCGGGCGGGTCTCGCCCTGCACTTGTTCCTTTGCTCTCAACAAGTGTCCGTGTCCTTCTTTCGTGTCGTTATTGAGACACTTCTCTTAGCTCAAATCTATTGTAAGGTTTGTCCCCAGCACTGGTCGCTTGATTTAGATCATTTTGGTTATTCTCCGCATTTTTTTTTCTGTTTGTAAGTGCAAATATGGGATGCATCTTCTCAGATGAATATGCAGCTCAGGTACCTAAAGATTCCCCTTTAGGTTTGATAGTGAAGAACTGGCAGATATTAATGAGCAAAAGAACAATTCTTTCTAAAGCTGAATTGGTTAGACTTTCTGTACATGTGTGGCCTATATACAAACTAGAGAAAGGCAAGACCTGGCCTAAATTTGGCAGCTTAGAGAATGAATTAATATTAAAATTAATGTTGTCTTGCCTACGCCAAGACCAGTGTTTTGAGGAACTTAAGTATGCAAAGCTTTTTATGGTTTTATTAAATTATGAAAGCCTGCAGGGATCTAAGAAGGAACAGCACGTAATGCTTTTTAGAAGCGAGGGGGAAAAATATGAGAGAGAGGAGGCCTTTGATAGCGCTGTGTATGTTAGCAACATGGAAATGGTGGAAATGGACCTCGTGGCACCCTCCCTGAGGGCAGGGCTGCCTGCCATGGTGGCCCATCCTCCTCCTCCACCTGCTGGGCCTGGCCCGACCAGCATGGCCATTGCGGTGACTCTGCCATCTCAGCTGCCCCCTCCCTCTCTGCCACTATCTCCACCAGGGGCGGCCAGAAAAGCGGGGCATCTCTGCCACTCCCCACACCAATAAAGTGGGAACAGGGGCAAAGCGGGGATTTCGATAGACCACCACAGCATCCCTGGGAGATGGCAGTGCAGGCAGGAGCGGCCCTGCTGCCATCGCTGTGGCCACCACTTCACCCCTCTCCCCCGCTCCAGTCCCTCAGAGGTCCACAGGGGTGAAGAGTCAGCCCCTGCAGCTAACCGTGCCCCCCTGGGAAGAGGGGTTGGGGGACAGGGAAAAGCCTTTTGTGGAACCACCCTGGTGGGAGGGGCTGCAGCCAACAGCACTGCCCCTGCAGGCAGAGCCAGGGGGCAGAACATCCAATCAAGAGGGTGGACGCAAAACCTCTCACCAAGAGAGCAGCATCTGTGTCACTCTCCGAGCTAATACCTTGTGTCTAGAAAACCCTGGAAACTGCATTCGCCTGCACCAGGCTTCCACCTGCGTGCAGACAGGTGCAGGGGATGACATAATGCCTGGTGCCAGAAAGGCTGCATGGCCGGAGGCCAAGGCCATTCTGCCCCCTCACCGCCACAAAGCTGGAGCTGGGGCTGGGAGGGGATCCCCAGACCCCTGCCTGGCTGATGTAGCTCCCAGTGCCAGCAGGACAGCTTAAATTAAAATGGGAATGGACAGTAGTACATGCACAGAGACCTCCTCCAAAGAGGAGGATGAGAAGACAGCTGCTTTAGTCAAATGGAAAAGGGGAAAAATAGCAAAGAAAGCTATGCAAGCACCCAGTCCAGTAGCAAAACATACTAGATCTAAAAAAGAAAAACTGGTTTTACAAGCTCCTCTAAGACAGGCAATAGGTAACCAGGGCCTTATGTATGTCAAAGTTCCATATTCCCTTGTAGAGCTGGAGCAGTGGAAGACTGTAGTTGGAAAATATAAATAAAATCCAGTGAAGGTAGCTAATTTGGTAAACACAGTGAGTAAGACACAGAACCCTGACTGGAGTGACTTGAGTGCTATGATGGACACATTGCTTGATCACACTGAAAGAGAGATGACAAGGCTATTATAACTTCCATAGAGGCACAAATAGCAGTTGGATCTACTCAGGGCAAAGTTGCTGACGTCTTCCCGTTGGTTGATCCAGAATGGGATCCAAATGTTCCAGAACACATGGCAAGGTTAAAGCGGTACCAAAATTTGATAGTGTATGGGTTGAAACATGCTACTCATAAAGCTGTAAATTGGGATAAATTATATGAAATAAAGCAAGACAAGAATGAATCTCTGACAGACTTTTGGAATAGGCTGAGAGAAGCTGCATCCAAGTATACAACCATAGACCCAGATTCAACCGAAGGGAAAGCTCACCTAATTTACCTGTTTGTAGACCAAGCTGCGAATGATATAGGAAAAGGCTGCAAAATATAGATGAGAGGCAGGATATAAGTAGACTGTTAGATGTGGCCTGGAAGGTGTATCGAAACAGAGACCGAAACGACAACGTTAGATACCACCCTAGTAAGAGGAGTAATCATGAAAAGTCATCTAAGACATCAAATAGGAGTACTTCTTCCCCTCTGGTTAAAGATCAGTGTGCTTTTTGTAAGAAAAAGGGGCATTGGAAAAATGAGTGTCCTGTGTCGAAGAAGAAATCCCCAGGTCCAGTTCACCAACTAACTGGACCAGGAATCAGAATGAAGAGGCCTCTTCCCTAACAGAACCTATGGTTATAGCTAAGCCACGGAAAGACGACATTGAATTTGTGGTGGATACTGGAGCAGCGTATTCTGTGTTAAATACTTTAAAAGCAAAACTGAGTCAAGATACTGTAAATACGATCAGTTCCATAAGGGTAAGTGAAACATGGCTTTTCTTCCAACCTTTAAAATTCAAACTGGGGAAACACTGGGTAACTCACGAATTCCTTTATATGCCTAACTCCCCCAAACCATTGCTGGGGAGGGATTTACTGGAGAAATTGGAAGTGGAAACTGAATTTAAAAAGGGAGGGGGAGTGTTGCGGATGAGTGGGGCTTTGCGAAATGAAGGCCTTGTTACCCCTGCAAAATCATGGCTCACTCCTGTTACTTCAGCTAAGTAGAAAAGGACTCTAGGAATGACTCAGCTGAATTAGAGGTAGAAATACAAGTTAAGTAATCATCACATCTTCACATTGTGGTTTATGGTGGATGGTTGGATTATGCTTGTTGTATTTCAAAGGTATGCAACTGATAAAGGCCTAACTGCTTAAAAAGGCCTGTTCTTTGCAAAAAACGGACTCCCTTTTGCACCTGCCTGGAGGGTCTGTGTCGCTCTGTTTTGTTACAATTCGCACCCAAATGACGGGATATCGGATCGCAGTGAAGAGGTGGACTGCAACTGGGAACGACGCCCTGCAGATCCAGGGAGCGGCTCCAGGCAGCAGATCCAGGCAGTGGACCCAGGGAATGGAGCGATTCTCACCTTCAAGTAGCAGACTCTAAACGTGCATACATTCATCACCTTAAAGGTGAGCTACACAGTAAATCATGGGAGCAAAAATGTAATTTGAGCAAAAGCAGAGCCCAGAGAATTTAAAACAGCTCTTACATCAACAGAACAGAGACATTTCTCATGCTAAGTTACTTGCCTTGCTAGACTGGATGTCCACGCATTTTCCAGAGAAAAAAGATGTCACCACTCAGCCACTCTGTAGATTCTGACAACGTCCCATTGGTCCTCTTCTTCTGATCTTCTCAGTGGTTGCAGACTGTATCTGTTGAGTCGTGGAGGGAAAGAGTTGACAAAACTCCTGTTTCGTGGGGTTTATGTTATGCGGAGGCTAGGTGGAAACGCTCCCGACACCTCCCCACAATGATGTAATACTGGATCATGGGACATTGCACAAGTCTTTGACACCTTCTGAGATATTGCAGCTATCTCTTACCATCAGTGTAGTTCAATCAATCATGGCCTATTATGTGCCATAATTTCTTTGTGATCTTTTGGTGATCTTAACAATGTTTAATTCCAGTGTCTGACAGAAGGCATCTTTCATCAAGGACTGCTGGCAGAACTTGTTAGAAGTTGTTGGAGCCACCCTTACATTCTCCTTTACCCTCACCTTACAGCAGCAGGAACCCTCAATATTCCTCTGTGGATATTCAAGAGTTCCCAGGTTCCAGGCGAAGTGCCCAAAATTTCAATAGAGTCTCAAGAAGGTCTCAAAGAAGCAGATCCCAGATACTGCTGCACAAACTGCTGTAGCTGTTGGCTGTCTCTGTAAGCTCTGCTCCTCTCAGGTATTAAACAGTTGTCAAAAGCAGGAGGTTTCTAGTGGAGACATTTACCTTTAATAGTCCCATTTGGCCTATAAAGAAGGCCTGGATCCTGGCATCAGAATGTGGAATACTGGTTTTGTAGCACAGCCACCACCTGGAGCTGCAGTTGTGTCCTACCAGAGTGGTCAGAGGCTGGGATGAGGACCCAGCTTGATGTCACTGGCTTGGCAAATGCCTCCTCTAACATCCCTAGTGCTGGGGAATCAAGGTCCAGTCTGTCTTCTTCTAGGAGGGTCCCTGGCAATGCCTCAGGGAAGAGGGCACAGCCCCACACTTTCTCAGGGGACCATGGCACAGCACTTGGAGGATGGCAGCCAGTTCCCAAAGGGTGGGATGTCCCATTAGGCTGGCAGTACCCTGGTGACTGCACCTACAAGCAGGATGTTGGAGAGGTATCAACACTATAAGACAGCATGACTGCAAAATTAAGATGTGGAGAGCACAACAATCCCACACTATAATAGGGGAATATTGTATTACCATACAAGGAAAGCCAGATCCCCCCCAAAAATCAGTGTCTTGTGCAGGGAAAAAATAGAATAAATAGGACGGTCAAATGCAACTCAACCTCACTTGGAACTGTTAAACCCTTGCCTGGGCTCAGGAGGCCCCAACAGATTAAGATCTTACCTCTAAGCAGAAACAGCATGACTGGTTCACAGATGGATCAGTCAAGTACGTCAAAAGGGAGAGGTGGTAGAAGGCTGCCACCTATAATCCATCTAAGCAATGTGGGAGGAGGATAGTGATTAGTGTGCAGAACTAATGGCTGTATTAATCATATCATACTAAAGGAGACACAAACTCTTGAGTTGTAACCTAAATTAATGTCTTTGTTTTATCTCATGCAGAATGTCTATGTGAAGCCCTGCACTGCTGCTCTCATTGGTGTGTATACACAGACACAAAGTGCTGGATTCCCCTACTTTCCAGCTACACCAAAGTTCCTTGTTGACTACATCACTATAGCAACTGGACCATGTGGTGACATTTGCACCACCATTGTCTTAGAGGAGATGGGATGAGGGGTGGAGTCCAGTGGCAGGGCACCTTCGGTGGTCCTAGTTCTCATATTGTTGCTACTGTGCACTTATTCTTTTAACTAGTATTTGTTTTTCTTGTCCTTATGCGGTATTATTCTTCTTCACAGAATCTCTTTGTATATAAGAATCTCTATAGTAACCAAAAAGCTCACTAATATAATCAGTAACTCTTAATGTCTGTGAGAAGGTTCAACTGCATGTGGGTCAAGGTGGGGACTGTAGTGGTGCTGACCAGAAGACCATTGTACATCAAGGAGTCAGTGATCCACATAGCAGTGAACTGTGCAGGGCAGGCTCATTGGGTGATAATAACAAAAGAGCCCATGGGCAGCTCCCCCTCAGTACTGGTGATTACATCTTCATACTGCTATGTGATTATATGCTAACAAACAGTATTTACTTGTTACTTTACAAAGTCTGTATGCCCTTCCTACTGTGGTCATAATAGATCAGCAACTTTTGGTGCAAAACAGTTCCACACAATTCCACTTTTTCAATAGCTGATTTGACGAATTAACATTCATCCCTGAAGTCTGTACTTAAGATGCTAGGATCTGTTGTCCCCTACTTATGGTCTCTGTGACTATTTTGAGTACCAGCTATTTTGTTTCACTAAAAATGGGAACAACACCATCTCTTGTCTTGACAGAGACTACAAAGCTGGTAGTCACAGTTCTTTCTCAGCTGCCATTGTGTCCATTTTTGAACAGCCACTTCTTGTAATGCATAAGGACCAATATGAAGGAATTCCTCCACATTAGTATCGTGAGAGAGTATCCCAGCACAGCTGTCCAGTTGTGTTTGGTTTATGTGGCAAGGGTTTGTCAGGTGTGGTGTGTTGGGAGGGTGCAGCAGGGGTGGCTTCTGTGAGATGATGCCGGAAGCGTCCTCCATGTTGGACAGAGCCAGTTCCTGATGGCTCCAAGTTGGACAGACCACTTGCCAAGGCTGAGCTCATCACTGATGTTGGTAGCACCTTGTATGCAAGAACATATTTAATAAAGAGTAAAAAATTATGGAAGAGAGGAGTGACAAAATGTGGGAGAAATAGTTATGCACAGACACCGAAATGACAACACTCAGTGAACAAGAGGGAGGAGGTACTTCAGGCACCAGTCCAGAGATTTCCCTGTTCCTGAAGGATATAACGCTTGGAAGGGACCTACACAGGAGCAGTTCATGAAGGACTGCAGTCCATGAGAAAGACCATGTTGGAGAAGTCCATGAAGGACTGTCTTTTGTGTGTGAGACCCCACGTTGGAACTGGGCAAGAGTGTGAGGAGGAAGGAACATCAGAGACAAAGTGTTATGAACTGAACACAACCCCCCGTTACCCCATACCCCTGAACTGCTCATGAGGAGGAGATAGAAGAGCTGCGAGCCTAAGAATAAGAGAGGGATGGGGGGGGAAAGGTGTTTTTAGATTTATTCTTATTTTGCAGGATCCTGCTTTATTTTATTGGCAATAAATTAAACTATCTTCCCCAAACTGAGTCTGTTTTGCCCATAACAGTAATCAGTAAGTGATCTCCCTTTTCTTATCTCAACTCATGTTTTTCATTCATCGTATTTTCTTCTCCCTGTCCAGCTGAGCAGGTGGAGTGATAGAGTGTCTTGGTGGGCACCTGGTGTCCTTGCTAAGGACAACGTACCACATCAGTCCTGGCTGTCAGGCTGGCTTTTGGCCTTTTCAACTGAGAAATCCTCCTTGGATGCTGCAGTTGGCACCCTGTACATCATATAGTCTTCAACTCACTTATGAGTAACAATTGATAACAACACTCTTCTGTCACAAATGGGTCTTAAGCAGGCAAAGGAGACCAATTTTTTCCCCTCCCTTTCCAACTGTAGCAGGGAAGAAACAAATGAAATTCCTTTCAAATATATGAAGATAGGAAATGGTGTGTCTAACAAGAAAAGAGGTGAGTGTGAGGCCTGGGTGTATTCAGCCATATCTTCATAGATTTTTACAAATAATCTTTCATTCTGAGTACAAAATAGATATTTTCCAAGGTAATTGGTGACTGGCAGTTTTTCATGCGTGGCCTTTCACATTCATTGCTGATGTCAAATGAGTTACACCTTTAAAAACTGAACTGCACCTCAGCAGTCCACAATCCCTGGCCCTCTCTGACCAGAGACCCCCAAAAGTCTGTCTCAATGATTTCCATGCATGTTGCACTCCTGACTGAAGCCTGACAGCCAGGCTGACTGACTCCTGACAGCCTCAAAAGCTCCTTATTGCTCAAGGGTAGAGGGGACTGAGGCGCAGCCTGTGAACAGCAGTGGTTTCTAGGATTTGAAGGGCTGACAACTAGCAATAACCCCAGGGAGAAACTGCAACACTGACGATCCTGGGAGAGGAGACAATGACAGAAGAGAAGGTAAGGATTTTCTGGAGATATGAAAAAAGGGCAGATAAAAGCAATCTTGCACCCAAATTTTGCTACCAAATTTGCAGGCATGAGAGAAGTTTGAGAGAGAAAGTAGAAGAGTTAAACAGTAAGAGCGCATTGAAGGTCTGAAGTAAGGTGGGGAATAGTGTTGTGTTAGATGTCGGAGCAGTAATTTAGAAGACTGCTTCTGATTCTGAAATCTTTTCCAGAAGCTATGCAGCTGGAAACTGGCTCCTTGGTTCAGTCATGTCTTAAGGAAAAAAGCAAAAAGTACCTGAAAGGCAGTATCTGATCCTCTTCCATCCTCAGTCTTTCCATAGTAAAAGATACAGAGTCTAGGAAGGGACGAAATCTACAGAGCCAAACAATTTTTCCTTTTTGCTCTTCATGAAAAAGGTAAAATATCTTTGAAAATGACTGTCTGAGTGAATATACTTTCACAGGATGAGCTATTCCACTTAACAGTCACAGGTCTATGTCTCCACCAGCCCAGGTCCCAGTAAACAAGCTATTCATATGTTAAAAGCAGTCCTGTCTTAAGTTAGCTCAGAGAAGGAGCTAGAACACAGGAGTAAAGCCAAGAAATGGTTGTAAAAATTTTATTTCTGGCTTTCTGCCCTTCCAGAATTCTCTCACAACCCCAATTTCCTCAGGGAAGTATTTTGGCAGAGGGGATGCTCTCAGAGCCTAGGATATGAACTGCATATTTCCAAGCCAAGAGTCCCTCCATGTGGCTTCCTGAGTCCTGCCTTGTTTGATCTCTCCCTCTGTCCCTGCCCCTGGGGCTGCCTCAGGGTGCTGTAATGGGTTTATGGGTCCGACTGGTTTGCACACTCATGGCACTATTCATCTGAACAACGACAGTTATTAATAGCATCATCATTTATCTCCTCCATTACTGTGAAGAACACACTAAAAAAAAATCTGGTAAGCTTTTGGAATATCTCAAATTGTTTCAAAGATTTTCTGAAGCACTCATAGGGAATCTGGGCTGATGCCGTTGCCATACCCCATTACCTTAAACTGATCATTCCCATGGTGGGTATCTGCTGCTTAATTTACAAATGTCTAGTGCTGAGTCATGGAAGTTGCTGTAGACATTTAGTTATTAAACACTGGTAGAACATTAGGCATTAAGTCTCTGTGTAGTACAAAATAGCTTGTTTTTTCATTAAGATTTTAAATTTCAACTGGTACTTTTAAACATCTGTGTCTTAGTCCACTTTAACTCACAGTTCTATTACATACTTTGTAAGAAGCATCCATATAATAGATTTGATTTATTACCAGCCTTAATAGTTGGCAGAGACAATATAATTCTGTTGCGATGCTTCACAGGAACACGACAAATATAACACATTCATAAATTACTTCTTATTGATGTAAAAGTCCCTTCCCAGTTAAGCACACCTGTGCTGTGAGAATACAGAATGGCACATATTTTCCTGGTTGCAAATAGTAAAACTGCATAGTCTACTGAAAGACATTCTGGCAATTAGTCTGGTGAAGGATTAAAATTTGCAAGTTAATACTAATTCTCTCATAATTCTTAGAAAATTTCAGTGTTTAGAACCAAAGAAAAGGGCATTCAGTTAAATTTATTTCCATATCTGGAACTATTTGTTATTTCATTTGATTTGAGCTAGGAATAGAGAAAAAATGCTCTATCTCTGTGTCACCTGCATAAACTATGCTATTTGTTGATCTCTCCCTCAGGAAAACACAAAAGAGACCACTACTCTCATCACCTCCATCGGCCATAGAAGAACTCAGCTGTGTAAGCCAAAATTAGACATATCAAAGCACCTTTGATCACTTCATTGTCTGTCAAGTCCTCTCCAAAGCCAGCACTGTCTTCTGTAATGGATTGTATTACTCTGAAATGTCATATTTAATGTGTGATCATTCCTTCAGATCCCTGATACTGTCTGAGGTGCTGACTGCGCAGCACCGCACTGAGAGCCTTGCAGGTGGGTCTATTAATTTCAGCGTGTTCCTGTTTCTCAACAGTATGTGGTTTAATTGCAGAATTGGTGAAGCAAGGGCATCGCAAGGATTCATCTCCATTTTTCTGTGTGCACAACCACAGAGTCATCCTGCAGTGTGGGTTTGAATGAGTTATGGGAACATAAAAAAGTACTTCAATTCACAAAGCTATCAACTCTTTGTCATGAAACAAAAACACCTGCCAGGAGAGCTTTATTCTTACTTGATAATCACAGCACAACTAGGCTTGGGACAAAGCCATCATTTAAAAGGATACAATTATGCAGCAGACATGCTCTGAGGAACCATAGTCTAAATTTAGTTACTAATTAGAAAAACACATTTTACAGATGTCATTAATTAGCCAACAATCTGAGAACTCTCTCTTTCAAAAAGGAAATGTAATACTCATTAGTAAAGTACCCACCACAGGATTTGACTTCTCTTGTCCAATAGCTCCAGCAATGGGTCATTACTTGTGTAGGTAACTTCTTATTTTCCACTAATAAAATTAATTCTAAGCTACCTTTAGCAAATTTTGTCCCTGGTCAGAAATTCCACTGAAGAAATGGCAGAAATATGCAATCAGCCAGCATCCTTACATCACTTTCCAAGGTTTTATGAAATTCCTCTTTATCTTCTGTCTTTCAGGCTGTTAGGACACAATCAGATCATACTTTTGTCCAATAACATGTGAGTCAGAAACTTCATTTTTCATACACAGGAGCTAAAATGCTGAGGAATTACTGTGCTTCCAGGAGTCAGGTCTACAAGAAGTCATCTATAGCATTAGTAAAATAGCAGAGTTGACACTTAGAAATGATCAAGTAAGTTGGAATAAAACTGCAATATGGGGAGCAGGATGAAAGTTGCCAGTGTTGGGAACATAGCTTTCTCTGTCACATGAAAAAACTTGAACTTTCAAAACAAAGAATGTATCAAATATTTCTACCGAGAGGAAAAACTGTTTTAAAATGTTACAGTGATGAATATGTGAGCTGTGGTTCAGTGGCCATATGCACTCCATTTTATTTTTTTGTTCTTTGCACTGGGTCATATTTCTCATAGTTTCTCATTTTGGGGAGGAAAATGGCTCAAGAAACTTGTGAAGGATTGTTTGGCTACAGGCACATTTCAGGAAATATAAAATGCATATGGGTAGCCTGGTAATGGAAAACTATAAGGACATGGGGCATCTGTTCTGTAGAATAACTGAGGCACACTGGTTATATATACCCTGAAGCCCAGGGTACTTGGCCAACTCTTCATTCCAAGCTTTCATTCTTAAGGTCTCTCTTTTCCAAAGAAAAAAATATACTACGTGTGGGAAAGCCTGTCCCTTCAGGAAATTTTAAAAAGTGAGTCTAATTTTGAATTTTGACAGAATTATTTTAGGTAGCCCTGGAAAACCTGCATGTCACCCATCAACAAAATTCATGTCTCCTTCATTGTTTTTTGTTTGTTTCTGTTTTGCTTGTTTGGGGTGGGGTGGTTTTTTTTGGTTTTTTGGTTTGTTTGTTTGGTTGGTTTTGGTTTTGGTTTTTTGCCAGTTTTAGGCAAATTTCAACCAATTTCCAAGTATATTGTTGAATATATTTTAGAAGGAACTCGCCAAAACAGGGACATGGCAAACACTAAACAAAGATTTAGGATCTGTTTTGAGAGTCATGGCAATGGGAAATTCTTGTAAGCCAGATCTAGCATGTTTCTTAGTGAAAAGAAAATGCAAAGATTTAGTTGTTATTGATTCTTAAAAATCCCAGAGACTTTGCCTGGCATTGGTTTACTAAGACACTTAGACTAAGCTGGTTGTGGAAGCTTCTTCTGCAGTTAATGGAGACAGAAAGATACCTCAAGAAGGAGATTCATCCTACCTTCTCACACATCTCTTCTGCCTGCCTGGATCAAAATCCCTGTTTTAAGAGCCATTCAGGGCTATTCACTATGGATGCAATTGGGAAACAGTGAACATATTTTCTCAGTGTTTGTGTAGGAAACACTTCTGGATTTCCTTCACTCAAAAATAATTCAATGCTAATGTTTTGCTCATGGAAAATGATGCATTTCTCCGTTGACTGATAATCACAGCTCTTTCCTGGGACATTATGTAGAAATAATTTCTGAACATGTTATCAGCCATAGCCCTGTCTGTTCATTCAATTTTTCTTTCATGGCTATCCAGCCTACATTTTTACCTCATCTATATACACACAGCTATAATTTTAAGTAAACATTGGGACTGTACATGTATTTTCTACTTTAGGAGATAACTGTAGTAAGAGTTTTGTCTGTCTGGCTTAAGTTTTGCAGTTAAAATGTAAAATTATTCTGGTGCAAATCTTCCTATTTGTCAGTGGCGGGATCCTTAAAAATGAGTTTGCTGAAAGGACTTAAACCTGAGGCATGTTGCTTCACCGCAGTGGTACACCTGGATCTGTCAATACTGTTTCTGTTCCCTGACTTAGAAAAACATCTCAGCAGGTATCATGTGTTTGGAAAACACATTTTCTTTCAGTATTTTCTTACATGGACAGTCACCTCAGTGAATATTCTGGCTTCTAAAGCCACTTACTAGTACACACTCTGAAAAAAAAATCCAAATTCAATTAAAAAGTATTAGCCCTCTGTGTCCCTTGAGGTGGCCTTTCTGTTTGCATCTCTCTTGCAGATTTCAGTTTCTGAGATTCATGGCTGTTACCCTGGGAGCCAAAGTCATATCTATGCTGTGTTCTAATAACTCAGTAAGAGAACAGATAATGGCTTGTCTGCTAACATAAGCACAGCTGTGTGTGGCAAGTGGCATATAATTGTTTGTATGCAAATTCAGGCTATTGTACAGCAGACAAAATAAAACTTAAAATCAAAAGAAAATGAAAAATGTTGTTGCTTTTGCTACTTCCTTTTACCTGAAGATGCATGCAGATGCATACTTTGGGATCAGACAAGAAGATAAGAAGAAGTAATTTCCACAATTTTACAGATTATCATTTAATGATGCTTCCAGTCTTTGTATTCAACAGGCATGGGAGGCACCAAAGAATTTCTGGACATTCTGTCTGAGTAATCATCTTCCACCCTATTTTTATTTTGGGGGTATTTATTTTGCTATTTTTTGGGTGTGTTTTCACATGGCCTCTGAGTGTGTTACATGAGAATTTAGTACATAGTTTTTTTCTCAGAAATCTTTGCCAGCAGTTAATACTAACTTTCTAGTCGGAATGTGTAAGAAAATACAATAAAAATGCTTCCAGTCCCAAGAGAAAAAAGTGTTTCTTGTCATTCTTATTTATCAGAAGAAGCATGTATTTATCAAAATGAGATAGCAGTATTTCTTATTCAGAATAAGATATCTGCAATGCTGTGTATGTTTAAATAAAACCACCAGAGTATAGGAACCAGTATAGCTTTTTACTACTTGTTTATATTAGACAAGTAGCTGTTCTAGTTCAAAGTTAGCTTGGATAGCTAGTATCCCTGTGGCACATGGGACTGGCCCACAGTTTATGTCCTGTATATGCAGGTAGAAGCCTAATGCTGTCTGTTATGGCAGCAGGGAGAATAATCACTGGAAGAGGATCCCAAGCAGGTTAGTAGTTCTTGAGGAAGGTTGGTGGAAAATATTCGTAGATTTAATTTGCAGATTAAAACATTCTTCCACTTGTCTGATCTTCAGTTCTGCCTTCATTGGCAGAAAAGTGAGCTGCTTTGATACTGGGACAAGCAACATCCTGGTGGCATCCAGAACCTCCTCAAACAGCTCTATTGGGTCTCCACAGGGATCTTCCCAGTTACCAATGTCTTCTTCCTAATAGAGCTGTGGAGAAGCTTCACTTCTTCTCTTCCCCTCACATATCTCCCTATATGTGTCCTTCCAGCTTTGCTATACGTTACTGTTAAGAGTGGTTGTCACTGTCTTCTGACCCTGTACTAAGTTCTTTCAACTTGAAAATGGTCATGGGTCATGTTTGTTTTTTTTTTTCCTCTCAAATTAGTTTTTTCATTATATCACTGCAGTGAATTTGCTCAGCATGTAGTCAGAGCACTAAGGACAATATAAGGAAGGGAGCAGGTTAAGCAGTCATGGTGAGGGCAGAAAGGAAGAAAGGAGAGGAGAGATGAATAAGCTGGAGTCCTCCTTTCGGCGTCAAGCAGCCATCAGGTCAACTCAGCTATATAATCAGCCTAACCCCATTATTTATTAATGGGGTTAATAAGCTATCTTTACAGCAACACTATTTCAACCCAAATTGCAAACTTCATTTAGTTATTTAAGTGGAGTGATTTTCATGTTCAAGAGCCTACTACTCATCAATCAGAGGTTTATTTTTACTTCTCCTATCAGTGCTGACGGTGGGACCAAGCATTTTGGTCAGGCATGCTGGACACTGCAACATTTTATGAGAAAAACCATCCCAAAAGAACTCACAGGCTGTACGGTTAGAATGTTACACCTGAAATCTTCCTCTGTTTTGCATCCTATTTCATCTAATAGAGACTCTGTCATGTGCCTTTTGAAGCCATGTTAAGAGGCCAGGCTGGTTTGAGATAGTACAGTAGTCATTCTTGGGATGCTTCCAGTGTAAACTGAACAACTGACTGGGTGTCATAGATTGCAGTGTTACACAGCAAAGCTCTCTGCTGTGAAGGGAGCCAGTTCCAACAGGCCTGTCTGTAGGTGTATTCAGCCAGAAGGCTAGTAGTTGTAAAAGATGGAGTTTCTAGGAGGAAAGTTAAACAGAAGACACTGAGCAGGATCCATCTGCTCCAGAAGGAATCCTTGTTCCACTGTGAGAGGAGGAAATGGGTTGAACAATTAGGCGGAGATACATCTCTGTCTAAATTTAATTCCAGAGATTATATAGGTGTCTTCTGCTGCTTGCATTCCCAGTGGCTTCCCTGAAGCAGTATCAGTTTGAGTCTTATGAGTCTTATGTTATTCATGTCTTTATTTTCTCTATAAACTATTTAAGAGATTCTGGGAAGAAATCTTTTGTGCATAGCCTCTAAGGTTCTGGGCAAGTTACAACTGACAGCTTTTTCTTTGCTTAACCCCGTTCATTAAAGAAAGCAGAACAAGAGGAAAAAGCCATTAAGCCATTTCCATTAAGCCACATATGTCTGTACAAAAAAACTTTCACCCAAGTTTCAGAGAATACACTCAGGGTACGTGCTTACAGTGCCCTGTGGCCTATAAGAGGGCAGGACATACCACACTTTACTTTTCAAGGAACAACGATGTGTAGCAGTTCAAATGCCACCCTGACTATAAGGGGAGAAAAAGCTGATAATGGCTGCACGACATGAAAGGAAACTGCAGAAGGAACACAGAAGCAATAGAAGCCTGGAGAATACAGTGGAAATGGTGGTAGTTGTACTAAAAAAATCTGAAGGTCTGGAGGAGAAAATGAGCTTTAACTTGAGCTTAACACAGACTGTATGGACTAATGGAGAAGCAGATCAATAGTCACAGCTGACTTGATCTAGTGTAAGCAGCAGTCCTACTGTAAAGAGGGCTTTGAACTAGGTGGCTTCCAGATGTCCCTTTTAATCAACATTTCTGAGAGCTTTTGAATTCTTGCAGTGTCTGGTGAGGACATGCTGCCATTGTCTGATATTTCTGCATTGAAAAATGCTAATACATTGCATAAATTTTCAAAGATATCTCCTGATGGCCTTAGTGCTGGGATCCTTCTCACCCAGAAGGGCAGCCTACAGAGGAACAGGGGGGATGAGCCACATGAAGATGGGTAGGGATGTGAGACAGAGGCTGGGCAGGCTGAAGGGAACAGACTGTTGGTCAGTTTTATAATGGGATATGGAATTGCACTTTTCTTGGAAAATGAGTAGAGAATGATGGTAATTATTATGGGGTGAGGACCATGTGGTACACTGCAGGTGTGTCTTCCAGGTTAGTCCTAAAAGAAAAGGTTCCCAAATTAGGTACTAATGCTGATAAGGGTTAGTGTAAGATGGTAATATGCTACATGATCTTCTCAGAGAGGTTGAAGCCTGGGCAGCTGGGTAAAGCTCAGCTCTCGCCTTTATGCTTCATGTCATCTTTCCAGATGAAGGATGGTGCAAAACCATGAGGTCATTTCAAGACAGTAGGTGTCTGTTAAGCCACAGGGGCATAGTCTAACTGAGTTCCAGAATAGCCATAGCTGTGCTTTTCTGGTTTTCTGCTGGCTCAGGACAGGAGTCATGGGCCTCACTCAAATCCTATCCAATCTCCTGCAGTCGAGGAGCTGTTCAGTAGAACTCAGTGCCCCTCCCTAAGGCACAGAACTTTAACCTCCTGCTCCTGAGAGCAGCTGAGAAGCATCCCGAGTCCCCTTTCTTCTTCCCAAGAGCAGGAAAATTTGACAAAAGTGAAAAAAACATCTGGCAGAAAGGAATGAGCAAGAAGTGAAGCCTGCCCAAGGCTGGTTTTCCTCATGCACGCAGCTGTGAACAATTCCATCACATCCACGTGCCAGAGCACACACCTAATCATGCCTGGTAGGCACAGACCACAGCAGCCACAGGGTACTTTCAGCTTCTGTGGCAAAAAAAAAATCCAAGTTACTATCAAATCTACTAGACCTGCCATGATGGACACTCAGTCTTCTTCCCAATGCACTCTCCGATAACCCAAGTCAATCATATATGCATGATTTTGGTATCACAGCATTTCAGGCAGCAAAGAAGGCAAAGGATAATGAATAGAAAAATGCAAATACAATCTCTCCTGTAGAAATCTATGTTTTCTGCAAGGGTTTTATACTGCCCCTCAGCCTACAACCTGGGGGCTATATCAAGACTAGCAGCTGCAGTGACCTAACTGTGTACCTGTGTAATTACTTCACATGAGCTTCTCAGAGCAGCCTCCCTTGCTATATAAGCTATGGATATAAATAGACATGATAGTTGAAGACTTCATTTCTAGAACAGTGGAAGAATTTCCTAACTCCCTGGTTTTGATTATCCTAATCACAACCCAATGCTATTTTAGAGCAAGAACTGGGAATATGCTGTCTCCCCAAACCTGCTTTGCATGCAAAGGAAACCAGGGTACAAAGAGGTGCGAAGAGCAGCGTGACCCCAGGATATGACATGACATGTTCACTAAGTAGCCTCTACACAGCCTGATAAGTAGGTCATTTGTTACAGACACTTAATTTAAGCATTATAACTTCTTTCCAAATTGACCGAAAGGGGCATTATGGCCTGACAAGCTATCCAGGTTGCTCATTGCTCTTGTCACAGTTACTTTGAGAAGCCACTAAAATAAGCATTTAAAGATGGTGTCCTGAAAATAGCCCAGAACATCTATAATGTCCCAAATGCAGGCCTCATCTTCCAAAGTTTCAAATGTAGGTCTCACGTTTTGAAAGAGAAACGGTTTTGGATATTTTTACTGAACTTGTGGGTGGTTTAGGTAGGAGATAGAGTGCTTTTCAGGAGATGGTAGACCTAGGCTCAATTTTTGTTAGAGCAGATTCAAACCCTCAGCTTCTGTCCTAGCACCAGTATGATTTATTTTACTAGGTTTCTAACTTAGCTTAGTGCCAGCATTCCCTAAATATCTCCTTGGGACTCAGTAACTGTGACAAGAGATATTTGTGAATCACTAAGACAAGTTAAGAGAGAAGGGGCGCAAGAATCATCCTGTAGTTTGGGTGCTTGGATTAAAAGGAGAGTTCTGATTTCTGCTGTATGTTCTTACTGCTGTTCCTTGGCTTTATTCTAGAAACTGTCCAATATAAAATAAATGTGCATATCTAAGCAAGGGCTTTTGTGGACCATATTACAGAAACCAAAGCTGCAAAAGCAAGAGACAGGATAACTTCAGGTGCCCCTAAGCCTCTGACTCACAAATAGATGAGAACAGACTAGATATGTAAGACATGCTCAAAGACTGAGTTGTGCTGGAATACAGCATATGTATCTACTATTATCTTGGGAACAGGTGAATGTACAGTAAAGAGATTCTTTAAGCTTGTATTCCTGGATTATTGGCATGACATCCCTCAGAAGAACTAATCAAGGAATCAAACTGCTGTAGAGAGGTGAAATTCTGATTAAAAGCACATGGTTACAGAGATTTTGTAGTGTTGAGACATCATTTATGAAATGGTTAGGGTAGGGAGAGTGAGATTTTCTGGAACTGGCCTTTGGCAAAGTTATTGGAATGCCAGACACAATGTACAGAGTCTACAACAGCTCTGCTTCATGTAGATCTTGCCTGGCCAACAATTGTGTTCCCCAGTTACAGAATGGTGTCTTCCAACAGGAAAACTGGGCCAATGTGAAGAAATCATCACCAGCATTGTTAGTTGTGCAGGCAGCTGGAGTTGTGATAATCACCCATACTCCCACCCAAGAAATCCAGCCAATGGATTTGAAGGTTGCCAAACCAGGTGATCTTCTCACCTCCATGGACAAGCCTCCTCAGCAGAACTGGGGCACGATGGCAAAACAGTGTGGGAAGGCACCATGAGCATTTCAGTATTCTTGTGGCAGGCAGGAGGCCCCTGTGCTGTGTTTTCACCTGGGTTTGAACAAGATGTCTGGAATGCCGGGATCTGAAAGCAGCTTGTTGGAGTTCGAAAGGAAAAGTGGAAGTCAAGGACCTCAGAGGCACTAAATGATTAGCTTGTTTTGGCACTGCCAACAGTGGCAGCAGACTGGGTTTCCAATGTTAATGCCAATGTTTAATAACAATATTGCAGCCTTTAATCTGAAATAAACAGAGTTGATGTATTTGAACAAGATAAAGGGAAAATAAAAGGATGGGTTTTGACAGCTCCCATTCTAGCCAGTCTTGGCATAAAATTATCTTCCATCGTGTCCAGCACTCCAGCTCTTTTAAAACAATGTATGCTGCATTCAGCACACCAACAGTGACTGAAAATGTAATCACTGGAGGTGATACACAACTCAACAGGCTGCAAAGAAGTTGTTCAATAATTTTTAAGAAGGCTACATATTTTCTGATTTAGCGTTCCCTTTATAAAAAACCTGACTTATCCCTTCTCACACCGAGAAGGTACTAGGACTTATTGAGTTCTTTGGAGGAAATAGTTCCATCTAAATCTGTCTATAATCATCAGATAAATTCTGAATATACACAAGGGAAGATTTTGTTCTTTGATCAGCTTAAAATTTGACTGCATTGACAGCAACTTATGTCTGATCTCATTTACATCAGTGCATAACTCAGTTTGCTTCAACTAGAGTTGCTCTGGATTCACACCAGGGTATGTCTAAAGAGAGTTTGACCTTGCTTTTCAGGCTTTGACAGATAGTTGTTTTCATATAAACTTTCTGCAGGCTACTCAAATTTATTTCTTCCATGCTGAATGATTGCTCACTGCCAGCCGAGTAACTTAGACCCTCCCAAGCAGGAAAGGTCAAAAGTCTGTCCTCTTATTTCACTTCACACGTTGCCCAGAATTAAACCTGAGATATTTTCTCTTTTTCTCAGGCCCTCCAGTCTCAAGCTGAAGCAGGAATATTTGTTTGGGGACATTTCATGTCCTTGTTTTCCTCCAACTGGTGAGTCATAAACACCATCTGACTTCAGAGCTCCTCATCTACTGCTCAGAAGTTCCAGAATTATGTCTGGAAAAATTCTATATGCATATTCTAATACATATATATATAGGAAATTAAGTATTGCCATTGACATATGGATAAATTTGCACTTATGAAACACAACCAGAGAAGTTACTGAAATGCCATCTCATTTGGTATCTCCTTTCCAACAAGAGGGAGAAAAAGAATCTCACATTTTTCCTACAAAACCAGTAAGTATTTAGGTAAAGCAAACATGAAAAAAGCGTAATTTTGAGACATTGCAGTAAAACAAGGCAACACCTCTTCTTGTAGTTGCTTGTACACATACAGGATTAGGGAAAAAACCACCAACCAACAAAACAGAAAACCAATAAAAAATGACAAACCTGATATATTTGGCTTTTATACAGGTAGTTTTGCATCTCTGACTGTATAGGATATGCCCTGATTTTCTCTGTTCCTGCAAGGTTTTATTTGCTGTCAGTGATACTTATGCTAGGTTTGGTCCAATCAGGATAAAACTATGTTGTGATGGAAAGTAAAACCATGGCTGTTCTCTTGCTGCTTGGCAATAATGTCAAATTAGATACTGTTCTGGACAACAGCTTCTAAATATCTTTGAGTGTGAAGTCATGTTTATCTCTGCATTGGTGCTTTGACCTGTCATGTCACCCTGAAATTGCCTAGGAACTGATCTTCCACTAAAGCTGTCACTTCCTCCTGCTGCCTGCTCTTTCCTAACCTGTCTGTGGATCTGTCTCACATGGATCAGTCTGGAGTGCATACAAGGAATACACCACTGAATCCTTAGTTTCACTACTGCTTTTCTAAAGAGAATAAGGAGTTTCTCTAATTATCCTCTTCTAGCAATTGTTTTTGATGACATGTTCTTATATCCTCTCCCCAGTTTGTTTCAGACCCAGTAGTGTAACCCTTGTGGGGCCAGCCAGCCCATATCCTTGCCAGCCTGTTGCCATTGCAGGTGAGCTCCCTCATGCACTGGGGAGATTTCAGGGTATTGGAAACCACAGCAATGATTTTGTGATGTGCTCTGCTTCCACATGCCATCAGTTAACTACCTCCTCAACTGGCATTGCCTGGCTGCAGAGGTGCAGAGCAGACAAGCAAAAGTCTGCTTTTGAGACACCAGGTTGTGTAAGCCACCATGGCGATGTGTGTCTGGGATGCTCTGACTGCCTCTGTACCAAGTCCCCTGCTGAGTATAATGTGAAGTCTGCTAAATGCCATTAATAGGCCATCTCTAAATGCAGTTTCTAACATTGTGGCCAGAGCTTACAAAGGATTCCCCGAAGTGAGCGTTCTTACCCCACAGCTCAGGCTGGAGGCTGGTTGGGGCACACCTAAAGAGGAAGGCAAGAAGAAGGGGAGTGGAACAGGGAAGTGTGCAGAGCAGCTGGAATTTCTGCTCTTGCAGACAGGAAGCTGGGAGGATGAGGTAGTGACCACCTCTCCATTGCATCACCTGGAAGTAGTAGCCACCAGCAACACCTTCCCAGAGTGACCCTGAAGGAAGAGCAGCAGCTATTCCAGCTCTCCCATACTCTGTCAATGACAAAGCCAGCAGCCATCACAGGTGTTTTGCCTCCCTTCATCAGGATGCTGCTCTGGGTGGGTACCTGCTTTGCCTGTTCCCAGAAGAGTTCTGACTTGGGTATGAGGCTAAATTGGGCCATGTTTTACTGCTGATGTATTTTTGATGTAATAGTGACCTGTAAAAATCCCTGCCCAAAGCTAGATGAATAAATTCTTGTGATAGGTGAAAAAAAGTTGGTCTTTCATGGCAGCTTTATATATCTAGTGCTGGAAGTCATTGGAGCTTCATGGAGTAATGAACCCCCACCTATAGCCTTTCCCCTGTACTAAGGCACAAGAGGGTGCAGGAGCAAATGGGGACTAGTTTCATAATCTGCCTGCTGAAAAGTAGATGTTTGTGAAAGGAAATAGGTAAAAAAAAAAAAAGATATTCTGTTACACTTCACACTGAAATCTTCTTGTTCTTTATGGACAAGCTCAAGCAATTCAGTTGCAAACACCACACCCCAATCTGTGCTATAGATCAGGTGAACTCCCTCAAGTTAGTGAGCCTGTGAAAGAAACACCCCCTCGAATCACAAGTTGCTGTTACAGGGAGTGCAAACTGACAACACTCCATTTTCATCACCCAGGAGCATCCAGGTCAAGTGTTTTGAGTACAGGAGGTAATCATGTTGCCTAGTTTTAAGCCCCCAGTTTAGGAGTTTATATTGAAGAGTTGCTCTCCCTCAATAGGCAAAGGAGAGAGAGACAGGTTTGTCCAGTCAGCAATCCAGAGTATTTGTCTAATCCAGGTGTTATAGTTCATCTTCTGAAAGAGCTCCTTCTGTTCACTGCCTATATGGAAAACTTAGGCTGATGTCTAAAACAGGCCAATGAGTCCTAAATTGTTCTGTTTCTCTCTCCAGGGAGCTGTGGGGAGATGAGTGCCATCCAGGCTTATAAAATAATCTCCTGACTTTGGTAGCTGAGGTTTAGCAGTATGCCTAACACATCTTCACCTGGATATCCCAGTTCTGAGGACCTTTTATATCCAATTGACTCATACAGTAAAGCTTAAAGAAAGCTTGAAGAAATCTTGGCAGTGATGGGGTTAATTGGTCACTGCTACACCTTCACATCACCCAAAATAAAGCTCCCTACAAATTCTTTTAAGGTCACTCTTGTAAATAGTACCGAACAAGAAGCCATTTTTCCAATTCCTCACTGCAAGTATTGTCATAAGCATGTGTAGTTACCAGGCTCCTCTGGAGTGCTCCTGTAATGCTGAAGGATCCACACATTGCCATTCTGCCTGCTCACAGCAGTCTCTGTCTCAAGGAAAAGGCAGGATATTAATGCTTATTGCAGATGATGAAAAGCTATAAACTGTTGATTTGCTTACAAATAGGAGACATTAAGTTTTGTAAATATTTTTATCTGTTGGTAACTATAGCTCTTCTCTGGCTTTTCATTCTGTATATGGACACAAATGAAGATGAACAAATGGAAATGATCAGTGAATGAAATGATAAAACCCAGAGAAGGTCAAAGCAGTAACATTTATTGCCATCATCTCTCAGAGAATATATGAGGCATTAAAATTCTGATACTGTACCATATTCTAGTCACAAAGGTTTTAACGAGCACAAGTAATGGCACAAAATGAATCTCATCTAATGACACGAGCAATAACGAGGACAAGAAAAGGTGCACACACAGACTCCTTGAGTGTGATCCTAAATAGGTGGTTTACAGTCCACTCAAAAAGTGAGGGCTGTGGCAACACAGTAAGGAATGCACAATGCAGCCAAGCTGATTAGTCATTATTTATTGCACAACAGTTGCTGTTGATTGCTACTACCAAATGTCTGATGCTTTGCTGTCCCCGGCTGCACCCTTTTTTTCCCCACTGTGGTCATGACATTTCTGTTGACAGATAGTGAAAGCTGCCACAGATAATACAAGGGAAGCTAAGTGTACATCTCCACTGTGAATCCACAATTACTTCAGGAGAATAGAGGAAACAATGCAGCTGACAAGACTCATATCTATCAGCTCTTCTTTAACATCATAATTTTGTATAGTACGTGGCTGTAACCCAGAAACATGCTTGAGCCAGGCATATCATCTGTTTGCAGGCATCAAATCAAGGATGGCATAAATGCTTTTAATTTTATATCTGGAGGATGCAGAGCAGAGGAATTCTATGCATGATTGACTGGCAGAAGTTTGGAATTCCTCTTTGCAGATTCCTTTCCCCAGAACTTCTAGAAAATATGACAGAGCTTCTGGCTCTGGCAGAAGCAGCAATAATTGCAAAAGACTGTAAGAATGTATTAAAGATTCAATTTCTTCACTAAAGCCAAATCAAGTTGCATTTACATCATCAGCAATAATCAAAGTGTAGTTTAGTTTACTACAAGCCTGCCCTGACTTGGTTGGGATATTATTTGCCTTCCTGAACACATAACTGTTTGTGGAAACTACCTGAATACAACCAAGGGTTTGCAAATCTTAATTTGCTCCTCTTAAAAACCAGACCAAACTGTCACTTACAGCCCTTGATTATTGTGTTTTAAATTGCATTGCACTAAAATTTAGCCCTAGCTGGAAAGATTTCAAACAGTGTTATTTGCACTTCTGTCTGCCGTGCTGGCACTAGGGCCAGCTGCTAGCAGAAAAGGGCAATAAGCTGCTGTTTGTACCTATCTGATGTGCCTTTTTGTGGCCTTCAGCTTTCAGAGCAGCACAGTGGCCAATGAGGGGCCACTTCATTAGGGGAATGTGACCTTTTCAGTGCTTACACCATGGCAGCACTGGGGTCTTATTTAGCATGATCATCCCATATGATCTGCTTTGGCCACCTTCTCTGCTAAACAGGAAATACTCTGACCAAACCTGGCCTGTCAGAACTTTCTTTTGTCTACAGGTTTTCCCAACACACCACTGCATGTTATTGGAGCTGTGTTCACACATGGTACTGTGATTTTCTATCATATTTAGTATTACTTTCTCTGCCTATAGATTTGCATAATTTGTTATTGTTTTCTCTCCACCCTGAATAATTTTCAGCTTTGTGTTTTCTACTCAAAATGTGTTTATTTTATTAAATTACGTATTCCTCCAAAGCGAATCTCCATTTATGTTTCTAATAATTACCGGCTTCTTGAAGTGAAAATGTGGCAGGCAAACTCATTCATTTCACTTTCTGAGGTCAATCTCTTATGTTCTCGTTTGTGTCATTAAGACATTCTGCCACCTAGAAACTCTTGAGTTATGACTCTGCCTTCAGCAGTAGCATCTACTCCATATCCCTGCCTTGTACTTACAAGAAATTTAAGGCCATATGTCATGAAAGATTCAGCCAGTGGGGAACAAACCTGTGATCTTTGGGTTTAATGCATGAGCTCTTATTACTTGTGAAACTCAAGTAGATTGGTCAAAACTGAGCCACATTTATCTTTCTTTGGCCAAAGAAATGCCAGAAGTATGTGTGAATCGAGGAGAAAAAATGCAATTAAATTCTTTGAAAATCCAGTTAGGAACCACTGTGTTATCGACAATTCATCATTTTGAAAGTGCTATGTGTAATAGCAGCCATTAGAAGTCAGGATTTACCTGCAGTTGTAGAGACTGATGTACCACACCACATTGTCTGAAAGGGGAATGCTGGACTATCTTCACACTGTAGGTCGACATTGATTATTTCCTGTCCACCAGTAAAAAGTTAGTTCCAAAGTTCAAAATGTTACCTTCAGTATTGATTCTTCTTATGTCAATCAATGGTGACAATGGTGTCATTACTACCCTGCTCCCCAGGAGCTGCTGAAATGCTGTCCAGTGAAGGAGCTGGGGATGCCATAAGCACCTTCTGCTGCCAGTTGCTGCCAGCTTTTTATTTCCAAGATGGATATGATGCTGCAGATGATGAAGTGAAGGAGCTTTGTTCAGAAACATAGACAACTGTTTGCACGCTCACTTTTGAAAGAAAAGTGATCACAGACACTATGGTTTACCACTGTATTCAGCATGAGAAGTGATTCATTTGCTTGTCCTGTGGACTTCAGTGCCACCTCTGGCACAGCCAAAACCTCAGAAAAGCTGTGACTGGAAATACACAGAACTGAAGAAAGCTGCACTGTCTGCTGACATTGCTTTTATATTCTTTGCATGATGCATGGCAAGACAATGATTGCTGTTTTAGTAGCAAGATAATATTGAGTCTTGACCAAATAAAAGCTGTGTGTATTTGCAGGACCTTTGCACATGGCTGTACTTGTGCTTAGTTCCTAACCACAGCCTGTTCTGATGTCAGTGGGAGTTTGTTGCCTAAACCACTGGTTCTCAGTTTCAACCTTCTTTCCCCAGACCACCCATGAAGCCAGAGGGAGTTCCTAAGTTTGAAACATTTTCCTGTGGGACATCATTTCACAGGCCAACTGATAACCCCTCAGCAGAGACTACGGGTTGGGAGCCTCTTGCCAAAGCTGTACTGAGAGTATGGTCTGTAGTGACCAGCCAGTATAGGAAGAAGAGAGAAAGAAGTGGAACAGTGCTCAGCGCACACCTCTGAAGTATTGATGATGGACACACATATCCTTCTCTTACTTAGCCACCACAGACTCACAGATATCAGTAGGACTGAGCCTGTGTGTGGGCCTTCATTGACCCTTTGAAGCCCTTGGACAGGGCTC
Organism: Climacteris rufus; assembly: GCA_013398175.1. Taxonomy (NCBI): domain Eukaryota; kingdom Metazoa; phylum Chordata; class Aves; order Passeriformes; family Climacteridae; genus Climacteris; species Climacteris rufus. The sequence goes on along the minus strand of VZRZ01005086.1, from coordinate 581,871 downwards.
TCTGTTAAACACTAAAGATTGATATCTATTTTAGAAAGTGCTAAAGCTATGTGGTTATTCAGCCTCTGCCAGGATGCAGATAATAATGAGAATAATAGCAACCTTTCAAAGGTGAGGAATTGCCACAGGTGAGGTAGGGAGTTTAATTGGCAGAGCTGCAATGTAGCTAATCTAATAGCACTCAGGCACTGGGCATTGAAAGCCTAGTTCCCTTGGGTTGCCTTATACTAGACTGCAGGTGTAACGGGAGCAGAAAGCCATTGAATTATCTTCTCCTTGGAGCCAATACAACCCGATATAGGAGACCAGGGTTGTCATGAGACAAAGCTGTATAACCTCATGAGCAAGGCTGACAAAATTAGAAATACGCCAGTGTATCCCAAAGATCCTTCTTCTGATTTATGACAACCCTGAAGATGTTTGAGTTTAGGCCAAGATTCTCTTTTTACTAGCCAGCCAGGGAATTTGAAGGTCAGATGCCCATTTGCAGTGCTTCCCCTTGTCACTCGTTTTTTCTATGCCTTTAATTTGAATGCAGCAGAAGGTTTTGACTCAGGTGTATTTTGCTTTTCTGAGGCGGGGGAGTACAGGTACATTAAGGTTGGACAATATCTGATCCAAACTTCTGAGGCAATGAGAACTGCATGTAAAATTTTAAGACTGTACACAACTCTGCCTTGTGCTTTCCTGTGGCTATATTACATACATTTATTGAAATTCAATTTGTAGTTAGGGAACAAGAGGATTTTTTAAGGCAGTTTATAGTTGCAGGTAATAGAAAAGACATAAATCTGCTAATGCTAAAGTTTCTGGACAGTGATACTCTAAGCAGTTGTTACTGGGGGAGTTTTACCAACCATGGGAAATCTCAGACAAAGGTCATAAAACATTCTGTTTCACACATACTCTGAGTCATTGTAAAAAGAAAAAAAAAAAAGAAAAAAAAATGGTTAAATTACTATACTTTTTTTTTAAATTTTGTCTTTCTCAGGTCTTGGGAAAGTCACAAGAGCATGTGTTAGCATACTTTAATACAAATAAAGGAGGTTGGGGAGACATTTTCAAGACCTTTTACTCATAGTGGAAAGTTCCTTAGCAGATATTTTCCTGCAAATAGTCCACAGCAGTAAATGATAGAATTCCCCTTCTGTAAAAGAGGTGTCTCTGAATAAAGGATATCAGTGTTGTCACTGTATGCAGCTGTAGTTCTTTGTAGTTAGCAGACAAAGTATTGCTCCCAAAATAGTTGACAGTGGTTGTCCTTTACCCAGAGGGAGATAGCAAAGGCTCAATCCTGGTAAAAGGCGATGAGACGTCCCACTTCTTTTGTCTCAGTGCATGAGAAGATGGTCCCTGATATGTACTAGGCATGGTAGTGCCTTGGTGCTACAGGTGCACTGCTGTCTAAGCCTGAAGAAAGAAGAGTCCTCAGCCTTTCATAGCACTTGGAGTGAGGAGCAGGCATGGATTTCTATAAACAAGTGCAGCTTAACCCCATCCTCAGGGATAAAGGAGTAGCAGCTTCATACTCAATAGATGACACTTCCAAGGTCAATACAACAAAAATGGATGTGAAAGGAGGGTCTCGGTCTGTGAGCTTTTGAATAAAAAAAGCCCAGGTGCAGATGGAATAATACCATGTAAAGTTATATAGAGGGATTAGAGTAAAAGTCTCACATTGATGAGTGATGGGGCTACTGAACCACCTACCACAGACCAGCTGAGAGCTTGGTACAACCGTACTGACAGACTTGAAAGCCCTTCTGTTATAAATGTTGATTTTTTACAGGTTTGACACAGTTTACAAGTTTAAGAGTTTGTTATGAATATGTTTGGGACTGGACGTAGTGATTTGTTAAATTGTAAGTTAAAAGATAATTAAGTTAAGCGGCTTGAAATGTACAAGTGTAATGTTTTGTTGTAACCACAAGATCAGGCTACCTGAAAAGGGGGTTAGCTAAGGAAATTTCCAGAAGGACCAAGAAGTTCCAATGACGTCATGCTAACCAGCAATTGGTAAAGGAGCTAAACCAATGGAGTCGGTGTCCAAGGCTCCCTCGACAGAAATACCCCTAGCAAGCCAATGGGAAGGATTCAGAGCCACCAATCTGGAGCTGGGGGGGACTCTTTAAAAACCTTCTGAACCCCTGCTCCTGGTCCTCCTTTGGTTACGTCGCCCTGCTGAGGTGCACGTGGCTGAGGGAGCACCCCGCGCCCTTCGCAGCATTTGTCTGCCTTGCTGCTGGGAGGGCGAGTTTCTCTCGACCTCGCGTTTTCAGTTGTTGTTGGTTTTGGTGCTTTTTGCCAATGAACCAGTTGCTTTTTAAAAGTGACTCAGCACTTATTTCACTTCTGTCCATGACAACTGTGTTTTGAATGTAAGTGACAGGCATGAGTGAACAGAGAAGCAGGAGGTTGTGGCTAATGGAGGGTAATCCTGAACTTCTTGGGGCCTTAGATGTATCATTCTTGTGTCTACAAGTTGCTGCATTTCCCAGCTTATTGGATGTTTTGAAAAGGTACTGATGTGTAAGGAGAAATTATGCTGTCTCTCTTTTTAATCCATTCTCCTGCCTTTCTCCAGTGTGTGATTGCTTCAGTGCTGACCTGTTTCTTGGCGGTGACTTATGTGGTATTTGGTGGGGCTCCACCACACTCCTTGTATCAATGGGGAGCCAACCACCGTCAGCTCCTTTTTCAGTCCCACTGTACTCACTGATCATGGGGAAGGCGACTTCTGGGGGACACACAAGAGCCCATGGCTTGTTTGTATACAAGTCAAAGAAGAAGGTGCTTGTGAAATATGTGGTAAATCACTCCAGCTGTGCTCCTCATGTTCTCACCGTGGTCCCTTTCCTTATTCCTCCTCTCCATCTTCTCATGTATTCTTTGCCTGCTTGCTGCATCCTGTCCCTAGTTAACTTGTCAGTTCTTTAAGATAAGGATAATCTTTCCTAAATATTGTACTTACTCAGCATGACAGAAGCTTGAGAACCTCTGGGCTCTCCTCTAATGAAGGTAATATATAATAATAACAACATGTCATTGAAAAATGAGCCTGGCACTGTGCAGAATAATTGAGAGTAATGTCAGTTTTTAACAGGAACACTGTTCTTTGCTCAATGATATACACATGTTGTCAGAAATAAGAATTATCAAAATTTTTAGATTTGCAATTTCCCCCCTTCATTTATGTCACCGCTTCTTTTCTTCTTCATTTCATTATCTGTTAGACTTTTTTCTCCTTTCTACTCTAATATGTGAAAGGGGTAAAACTCAAATTCCAAGACAGAATTGAGGGTTTAGGCTTCATTAAAAATAAGCTAAATACTGAAATTCCTCTTTTCTAAACACTTGTTTTAATGTAATTTAAAAACAATAGTGCAATAAGTGAGATGTTTGCACGAGTTATAACAAAATTTATTGTGACTGAATATGTCTCTTTTCTAGTCCCTTCCTAGTAGCCATCCATTTTCTCCCTCTCTCTTTTTCTATTTCCCTGCATCTTCATATCTCTCTTGCTTTCACTTGTACATGCAAACACTCACTGACACAGATATTTTGACTGGTGCTTTGTCTCTGTGCAGCACAGAGGCTAAAGCTGAGCCTGGATTTTACATCTCTGTGTATTCTCCAGGCTCTTGTCTTGCCTTTGAGATGCTCACAGCTACACAAAGGCCTATGGGAATATAAACATTCTTTTTCATTTCTTTGGTATCTCCTCCAATAACAGCACCAACAATCTTTTCTCTTTTTGTGCTTTTCCAGCAGTAATGAAGAAGCCATTGTATTCACCTCTAGATTGGCAAGTTTCAGAGGGAAAATCCCTACTTACAAAAATAATACTATAAATTATTTTCATTATTACAATTTGTGCTACTGAGCCAGTACCTAAGAGGCCCTCCTGAGAGTTAAGGGGCCCCTTTGTACTTTAGGATGATACACAAAAGGACTCTGCTCCAAAGAGCTTCTTTTTTCTCTTTTAAGGAATTTCTGGCGCTGATTGGATGTTGATGAAAAGTGCTGGCTTGGCAGCAATAGAGAGGAAAGCCTCCTGTTCATCTGCAGACAGTGCAAGTTTCCCCTTTCCTCTGTCCTGCGGGCCATCAATGGGGCCCTAAGAGCCAGTCACAGTTTTCTAGGTTGCTGAATAAAGTCCAGTGCACAGGTTCAAAAGCCATCTGGCTGATCTGTGGATCACGGTACAAAGTTTTCTCCCCCTGGGGGGAATTAAGGTCACTTGAGCTCGTATCCCAGCCTGAGCTCAAAGCAGACATGATGCTGTCAGTAACACAGACAGCAAACGTGTGTGGATGTGTGGGTACATCACTGTGTGTATGCACAAGATGTGTTTCCTGACCCCACTGGTCTGTGGACTGTTTTCCCATTGACTCATCTTCTTCATCCTCAGACTTCATCCTCTTCACCCATACCCCACATGCCTGTAAGTTTGCTATTTTCAAAGTATTTTAAAGGATTGAAAATGCTCTGTATCATCTGCAGTTTGTTGGTTTAGTTTGTGTAATTCCAGTGAAGCCAGTGCACCCAGTTTACACCAACTGAGAATTAGCTCTTGATTTCCTTCTTAAGGAGATGCATCTTTGAGCCTTGAGATACCAGAAGCCACCTTCCTGAAGGTGCAGAGGATGCAACAGGAGGGAGGAAGAAAAAGTGAATGAAGAATGGGAGAGGAGAAGAATACTTCTCTATTGCCTTTAGACACCTTGGCAGGAAAGCTGAGGCATTTCTTCCTTTCTTTTCACACCCCCTCTCAGGGTTCACACTGGTAGCTGGTTTAATGAAGCTGGCTCTGACACAGTGTGGGACACAGAGTGACAATATCTCTGTCATGCAGAGCGAGTGTACCTTAACTTCAGCGTCTGACCCTTAAGACTAGGAGAAAACTTGCATTTACAAGAAACAAAAAAAATCTAGCAGAATTAAACATAAAACTTAATGAGTAACTTTTTTTCAATAGCCATTCTTAATCTTGCAGCGCCCAAGATTTCTTTTGTTTGCATTCCCCTGCTCTGAGTAACCCAAACTATTTAGCTTCTGGTTACACTAAGTAGTTTTTAAATTAAAAATAGGAACTCAAATTTAGCAGCCATTCATTAATTTCAAATAAATGCAATGTGTTTTTTAATATATGCTGTACTTTTTATAACTGGTGCACTTTCAGGAATTGAAAGTGTTAAATAAATTAGTTGGTCCAGTGAATCTTTTCCAGAAAAGTGTATTGCTGGGATTTGGACCTGGTCCATTGCATTTCTTTGAAGCTCTTACTGCTTCTATATTTTGTTTTCTAATAGCCTAGTTAAGACAAAGAACATTTCCTTCAGAGGTTCTAGTCAACTCTGCATTTCACTTGGCTTCTATTTGATTTTTGGACTGTTTCTAATTGATTTCCATTAATAAGGTAAAAACTCTGGTTGGCTTTTTTTTCCTCCTGGTGCAAAAAGAAAGAAGTAATATGAAACATACAGTTTGTTTGGATTCTATCCAAACAGTTAACTCTTTTTAGTTTATCCCCAGTAGAAGTTCCTTTGGGGATGTACTATAATTTCTGCAATAGTTTTTCTTCTGCTTCTGTATTTCTTCAATTAAAACTCATTTCACAGAGTAAACTTTCTTGCCTATTCCTGTTAGAGTCCCACACTCCATGGGTATAACATTCCAGGGTTATGCTATCATCAGAAATTTTGCTGCATTTTGCATTCTGAGCACATTTTCTCCATGCTGTAAATCATGCATATTTGTATTTATTTGTAACTTAGTCCACGCTAATATGCTAATTTCCAGCTATTTACATAGCCACAGAATCATAATTTTATTCTTGTTACTATATCACCCTTTTTTCTTGACTGATTAGAGGGAGAAAATTAGAAAGCAGACATGATCAAAACTGCACAATTCAATTAGAGCAAATGATGAAACATGATGTAATAAACAAATGACTGCAAATATCATGTCCTGTTACTTACTATATATTTTTCAGTTGCTGTGCACTTCCATGCTTTAAAGGCTATCTTAGTAAATATTTCTGACCTAGCACTTCCAGTTAGCACCTGCAATGGAGAGATTTGCTCTAGTATTATTTCTGCTTTCCTCAAGGCCCACTAGAGGAGAACCAGGTTTATAAGGAAAAATATATTTCGATAGAATCAATTTTCTTTTCCATGCATGAAATTCTATCTCTGGCTTTGGTAGTATTAGGTTATACCAGTTCCCTGGATTATTCCCATCTTAAAGTCCGAATTATGTGAGACAGGCCTAGCGTACAGAAGAAAATCGTATTTCCATCAGCAAGCAAAATATTTTCTCTGAGTGTGGGCATTTGAATGCATTCTCACTGCAGTGATGTGCCATATATTTTCTTTTTGTTTTGCAGACTGTCCAGTCCAATTCCTCTGCAGCACTCAAGCAGTCAGACTCCATGCCAGAGCTGTGTGGAGTGGCAGGAACTCGGCAGGAAGATAGGGACTGCAGGTCTCCACTGCCCCATCACTGGGAAGTGACCATGGCTCTGATTGCAGACACGTGGACAAATCCTTCCCCACTGCACAGTGGAGTGTCAATCTCCCAGTCTCAGTACCCTCTTTGAGAAGCCCCAGGTCAGAGGCTGTGACCACCTCTGCTTCAGGCAAACACCTTCACTCCCTCTTCTGACCTTGCCTGTGCTTGTGGAGGAAGATCATTTGGCTACAGCACGGCACTGTCAGAAGCTCACTTGTGAGTGTCCTCCATGCCTTTCCTGGGAACAGCAGGAGCTGGGAGAGGAACAGATTTCACCTGCACTGGCACAGTGTGTCCAGCCTGGCAGCTTGCTCTTCACTGACCTACTTCATAAACCATGGGCACTTGTACTCTTGAAGCCTGAGTGCTGCAATTCTTTGCTAACCTGGCACCTCCTTGCTTACTGGTGCATGGAGACATTAAGCTGAGAAATAATGTGAGCATCAGGCAACAGCTTTCCTGGTTATGCCCTTGAGGACCCTCCTGGCTGACACAAGACAGGCACAGCCGCCACTTGCACTGACACCCACTATTTGGTGGAGGATGCCAGCAGCCTTCCCAGCCCTGGTGAGGTTGCAACGTGCCTTCTCAAAGGCTTTCCCTCTCTCCAGCATCACCTGCTGCTTGCCTCCTGACCACCAAAACCCCTCCTGCACAGCCCTTGTGCTCCCTGCTGAAGTCCCTCCTTTGACAAATACTGATACTGTGTGTCAGGGGAGGTTCTAACTTCTTCTCTGGTTTATTTTCAAGGGTTTTTTTTTTGTTTTTTTGGCTGGTTTTTTTTTTTTTTTTTTTAATGCTATCAGTAATTTCATGTTTATAGTGTCTTTATGGTCTTTGTGATGTATCATTTCACTGTGACCTCACAGCAAGCCTTTGTGTTCTTTTCCCTCATGTGATTAATTATTTTAATAGAGGCAAGAGAAAGAAAAGGGGGAATTTGTGGATAGTGGTTTTCCTTGCTTGGTGTAGGGAATCATTTCATTGCAGGTCATTAAGATTCACTGTAGCATAATTCAGTAATAATGTGGAAAAAGAAGTCATGTGCCTGTGGGTTGTGTGAAGTGAAATTACAAGCCATGTCCAAACCTCTGAGTCACCTCTGCTTCTCAACACAACTGAGTCCAGGCAGGAAGCACTGAATGAGCAAATGCTGTGCTTAAAACCATCTATCCCAGACCTCTCACTGGGTGCTCCTTGAAAAACTATCCATAAGTAATTCAAAAAGGGTAGATTTAATGAGTGGACTGAGAAAGGCCCTTATTACCCTCCCCAGCTAACACTTCCTGACCCTGGATGCCTGCTTCATACAGCATGAATGTGAGAAAAGAGTAATAGCAAGTAATTATATCAGTCTAGAAACTGACCTGGTCATTAGTTGTAAAATACAATGCCACAGAATCCATGCTCCAGGGATCCCATCATTCATCTTCACAGTACTTTTTATAGAACAAAAGATTGGCATTGCTCTGGCAAGGAAATGAAAATTTATTTTTAAATAAATTTTAAAGCCCCAGACAAAACAGCCCCCAGATTTTATGTGCAATGTTTTTAGGGAATTTATTACTGTCACTTCTATTTCTGATCCACAAAGTGTGCATACTTGATATGTGACCAAACTACAAAGCTTTTCACCAGTTTGGACTCCAACAACCACTTCTCTGGCCACTTGCCTCCTGTTGGTAGCCAGTCTGGTGCCCTCCACGGCTGGACTCATGGCCACAAAACCATTCTGCCATTACTGTCCTATGGAACAAGTGACTGTTTGCTGTTGTAAGCAAACACATCTGTTCAGTTCTCTTAGTGGACAAGTGTGACCACCTGATAAATCGGGGGAAGATGGGGTGGGAAGAGATTTCTTTGCACGCTGCAGTGCACCGGAAGAGTTTGCAAACTTCAGGGTTGCAATTGCGAACAACAGCAAGATTGCAGATCAACTGAGCAACTACACGGAGGAAGAATATACTGGGGTAGTGGCCTGCAATGCTTTTTATGCATTCAGAGACCTACGAAACGTCAGGCACAGATCAGGATTAGGAGTAAAAGTGGGAGAGGGAGATGGCTATGGGCATCTTGTGATAGGAAAGGACCTCCAACATGTTATCAGAAAGCCTGGCTCAAGGGTGGTTACCAGACACCAAAGAGATATGGGTTCCTATTTTCAGCCCAGGTTTTATACAACACTGAAGTCCAGAGAAGATCTAATTTTAGATCAGTGGAGGCAAGGCTGAATGCACAAACAAAAACATCCTCCTACCAAACAATATGTCTGTTGAGTATTGTCATGCTGGGTATGAAATTTAGCTTCTATATCCATACTGGATCTGTTAAATATATAGAAATTATTTATCTGTGATAACTAATGAGGAAAATAAGGCAATTAATTTCAGTGTTTTCTTGCAACAGGGAAGCTGTCTGGCAAAATATGCCAGACAAAACATCCATACAGAACCATGTCTATACCTTTCATGTTTAGTTCATTCTCATTCCTAGCCATGAATAAAAAGGAGAAATTAAATGACAGTCTTTAATTGTCTGTATAATTCTTCTTAATGAATACATTCTGGAGCACCATAACAATGGTGTAGGTATATGGAACAGAGATCTGTCTTCTCTTAATAAGAAAGAAGTGATACTGCAATACTGGTTAATTATTTGATACCTTTTCACTGTGAATTAAAGGTCTATGCACATGCAAACTTTGAGAAGCAAAATGATGTAACACTTAAAAGTGCATATGGTATCAGAAAACTGAGAGGGTTAGGGGAGAAGACCAGGGATTGATGGGAAAATAAATGAGATGAAAAGTAATAGAGATAATTGTGGTAACAGTAGGTCCATAAAGAATATATTGTTCAAGAATCATGAAGGTAATGGGACTGCTCACCTGCTCAAAAATAAACATGCCAAAGTGGTTTGCTGGGTCAGGGCAGAGTGCTTAGGTGTGGCAGAGCCAAAACCATGGTCAGTGGAGATGGGAGAACCTAAATCAGTGAGACTCCTCTGTATGAAAACAGATAAGAATAAATATGCTTGAAAGCTGAAAGCTAAAAAGTTCTCAATTACACTTTTCCCTCCAGTTCATACAGCTGCAGGCAATTGCCTTGCCAAAGCTCTTCAGCCCCTGCCTAAGTTCAGGCATGAGAGAGCTGCATTGACTTCAGGCTTGATTGTCAGCATCTGCATATTCTCACCTGTGCATGTCTCCACAAAGAGCCCAGACATGGGTTTTCATACTGCCTGTTGGCTGAGAAGGATTTCTCCCCTTGTACCTGCAAACTTCCACTCACTGCTCCTTCAGACTCTGCACCGCAGTGTCTGAGAGACAGGCTGGGAAACTGCTGAGCCCACTCATTGGATTCATCTCTAGGGTTCATTGCTTATGTGTTCCCACCCCTTTGTCTCTTGTACACTTGGATGCAAACTCTTTAGGATTAGAGCTCCTTGAGGCTCAGATGGAAGAAAAGCAATGGTTTGAGTGCCTTGTTAATCTTGAGCCTAGGTGACTCAATGAATGAAGTGAATCAGTGAATCATGGTCAGTTTGGTCCTAGATTTGTTTGGGATGATGCTTTAAATTTAATCATACTTCTTACTTACCTAGATATTGGACATATAACCTGGGGTACTGGCTCAGTGGGGTGCCCACACCAGCTTTTGCTTGGCTCATAATGGTAAAACCAACAGATTAATGGTGAAGGGGCTTCAGGACAGCCATCACCCTTGTGTGATCTAAGTCACCTCTGGGGTGGCTTGTCTCCAGGGGGACCTGTGCAACCCAGTTTATATGCCAGTGTCCTCAGCGCTCACTGAATTACAGCTGCACAGTGACACAGCCACATGTTCTACATCATTGTTGATTTACTACTCCTTAGGGATGGTGAGGGTGCGGTAGGCAGACTTGTGGACCAGAGTGACCGTGCAGACAGTTCAGAGGATGGGGGGTAAGAGGGAGGTATCCTTGGAAAGAGTATCCTGAAGGTCAGTGCACTATTCAAAGATGTCACTGCAGCTCTGTGATGACACTAAAGATCATGGCTGGTTTCATGCTCTGGCACTGAGCCTGGCTGAAGAGAATTTTTTTAACTCAGTATCTTCATCCAAGCAATGAAGTGTCCCACTATTGCTTAAGGCTTTACTTGTTAAGCTACCCTGGAATAGATCAAAGATACTGTTGACAGGTATAATTTGTATAATTCAGAAATCTGCATCATTTGTAGAAAAAGTTTTGGGATGATACTTGGAAAAAAAAAAAAAAAGGCTTTCTTTATTGTATTGAGTTGCTGGCTTAGATTTTTTCCAGAAGGGCATGGTGTTCTTTTGCTCGCTTTGGTGAAGCAGCAATATATTTTGTTGAGGCCTGAACTGACTCCCTGCAGCTTTGGGCCATTACTGAATTAGAGCCAATAAAGAGCATGCCCTCTTTTCTTTGCCTGCAAGTCAAATCCTAGTGGGGCTCAGTAGGACATTCAAGTAATCCCTGATTAAATTAGATTTCTCTGAGCAGAACGTCCAGGATGTGGTGGATGACACAAACCCACCCTCTGAGCAATCAAATCCTACTTCCTAGCTAAATCATAGGCAGGACAGCATGTATTGTCATAGAGACTTGAGGAGCAAAAGGCACTATTACCAATTTTCACTTGCAAATGCTTCACCCACACTAGTAACTAGAGGAATGGCTATCAGGAGGCAAGGAGTGCAATTTAACCAGCATGTTACAAAGGCACCCCTGCAAGCCCGGCTTTCTGCCCAGACGCCCTGTATGCCCTGTACCACAGCAGCACCCAGCCTGCTTGCTGAAGCTTGCTGATAGTGTTGATGTTCCACATTCTTCCATTGCTCAATATCCAAATATTTCACAATGTATATCCAGTTTCAAAAGTTCATTTAAGAGAGAATTCTTGTTCCAAGCCCAGTTTCCTGTTGCAGCCTGAATCCCAGAGCAGGTCATGTGCAGCAGTTGGCTCATGACTTTCTGGAGATGCTGCACCAGTGATTTTATAAACAATGTATAGTGGGAAATGGATGGATATGTTTCTTATTTGAATAAATTAAATCTGGCAAATGTAATTCACTCCAACAAGAATGCCAGTTGTTCATAACTGCCAGAGCTTTCCTGGGGGGGAGCCCAGGGACAAGTCTGTTTCTACACAAACAGAACACCCTTGCACGTCTGTTGGAGCAATGCCGAACAGAGAGAAGTGTTTGATCCTGGAGTCTGATTCCCCACAGACCAGAGAGCGAACTCTGACCTGAATAATGGAAAGCAGCCTTGGCTTTCGGCAGTCAGGCTGCACGCAAGGAGCCTCTGGTGTGGTAAAAATACAAAACTCCAGCACTGACAGGAGCTGCTGCCTGGCTTGTCTGGTATGCAAGAGGGGGGTGAGTGCTGCCACACTCAACAACAGTTCAGTGGAAGTTTGAGTCCCGGCTCCTTGTGGGAAAGCCAAATTAATTCTTGGCAGGGATGCTCCCTGGCAGCACCAGGAGGTGGGCAAGAAGCCCTGGTCAGAGCGTGGGTTTACGTGTGTACATGCATCTCTGAGCATGCCTTGCTGGATCTGAGCTGCTGCTCAGTGTTGTGCTCAAATGTTCCTCCTGTTAGCAGGGACAGTCTCAAGGACTCACTGGGGTAAATCCTCTTTTTGGCACAAGTGACAAGCCAGTCACAGTTCAAAGGGTTGTATTGAAACCACTTTTTGGGATGTGAGCACACCAATCTAAAAGAACTCCCTGACACTGCTGTTTCTCCAGGACTTGATGGCAGCTGTGGAGGTACCCAAATGCAGCATGAGCCATTTGATGGTCACATTTTGGAAAAGCGTGGTCACTCTTGGCTTTTACAAGATTCTTCTGTGTGCCTGAGATAGAGCAGAATGTAAATTAATTACTTTTTGGGCTTTTTTTGGTCATTACCTGGTCAAAATTAAAATGTATTTATTTTTCTGTACTGTAGGCTTGATGTTTCAGTTCTGTTCCCACCTGGGCTCCCCTTTGCCCATTTTGCTTTGTTCCCAGGAGATGAGCAACTTGTTCCCTCTCAATGTGCCTCATTACCTGCAGATCTGAACACTTTCCAGGGCTGTGAAAGTTGTGCAATCTCTGCAGGCTGTGAACAGCCCCAGACCCAAGCCTCCCACATCCACAGTGGGAGTGCATGTGGGTGACACCAACAGCATCATGTCAATGAAGGTGCCTTGCAGTTCCTCTACCCCTTATTTGACTGTATTTCAGTTTCCTGGCCCTAGTTTTCTTCACCATCAGTATGTGAGAGCACTATATTGCCTCAAAACAGGTATTCCATAGAATCACAGAATGGTCTAGGTTGGAAGAGACCTTAAAGATCATCTAGTCCCAACCCTCCCTGCTGCGGACAAGGACAGCTTTCACTAGGCCGGGTTGCTCAAAGCCCCATCCAATGTGTCCTTGAACACTTCCAGGAATGGGGCATCCACAGCTTCTCTGGGCAATGTGCCAGTGCCAGTGCCAGTGCCAGTGCCTCACCACTCCCACAGTATAGATTTTTTTCCTAATATCTCTCTTAACCTGCTCTCTTTCAGTTTGAACCCATTACCCCTTGCCCTGTCACTACTTGTTCTTGTAAAACACCCCTCTCCAGCGTTGTAGACTCACTTCAGGAACTGGAAGGTCACAGTTAGGTCACCCCAGAGCCTTCTCTTTTCCAGGCCGAACAAATACAATTGTCTCAGCCTTTCCTCACAGGAGAGGTGTTCCATCCCTCTAACCAACTCAATGGCCCTCCTTTGGACCCTCTGCAACAGGTCTATGTCCTACCTGTGCTGGGGACCCCATAGCTGGAGACAGCACTCCTAATGGAGACAATGGGGAGATGTACACTTCTTACCAGATCCTTTATTATGATCTTTGGAGATTTTCAGTGTGGGAAGGAGCTTGTGATGTTTCTAAGTCTGAATTTAACACTGAAAAGAGTGGCTAGTATTAAAAAATGTTCATCTGAAACTTGGGTATGGATGTACTGTACTTAACCCTGCCTGGGTTTCCTGGGGAGCTTGGCTGAATATGCCAGTTCTGGAACTCCAATGACCCTGAGGGAGCTTCTCCTGAAATAAATGGGTCTAAAGGAGGTCAAAATGAGGGTGATGTCCTACAGCAGCCTTCTGTTCATCAAAGTCACTTCTCTGGCCAATATTGCCAGTCCTGCCTCTCTCCCTGACTTTCTGAGAACTGCTTGTACGACCATAGCTTTTCTGTGTTCTCTGTGACCTTGTGATCAGCTTTAATGGGCAGAAGCCTGGAGCCAGCACTGGGCAGAGTAGCAGGCCATCCCGTTTCATGGCACACTGCTCTGAAAGCAGCTGAAATTTTCCATGGAATGGTACTGCTGTCTCAATAGCTCTTACAGCTTTCTTCTTAACTTTCTATTTTTAAGCCACGAATACAGCCTTTTGTGTGTGTGCCACCTCTGCAAGATTGTGTGTGTGGAGGAGAGGGGTCCTAACTGCATGTTTTGTGCATACACAAAGACACACACATGCACACAGACACCCCTGGCCCTAATTATGCCTCAGGATGCATCAGTTCACCCCTGTGAGCCCAGATTATCTCTTACTGCCATGAACATGATTCCAAAGCCATTCCACTCATATACTGTGACTTCAAATAAGCTGCAGAACATTGAAGTGGGCAAAACCAGACCCACTGGGTATTTGTTTTTTGAAGATTGTCTGAAACAGCAGAAGTCTTTAATCTTTTAACAATCCAGCTTTTGGCCTTTGAACACTGCAGCCTGTGCAAATGTGCCACCTCCACTGGGAAATCTAGTTTCCAACAATTTTGCACCATTTTACAGTATTATTTGTTTAGGCATTGAATGATACGGGCTTAAGCAATGAAAAAAAATAGAAGAATATCCCAGTTAGCATGGCCTGTTACCTCCTGAGTATACAGAAAGCTGTTGCTTACAGAGAATGGTGGCTTGTAGCCAGTGCTAACATGGCCTTTTGACTCTTACGCCTATGGAAAGCTTCCTCTGTCTTTTCCAGGAGGTGTCACTATGAAGTATCACTACACTGCCATACAGTTCACAGGCATACAAAGCCTGGCTTATGGATGGAATTGACTGCCAGGGACCTGGAATTTAAGTTTTCTTCATCTTTCTTTCTAAATGAGAGCATGACTGAGAGTCAAGGAGTCCTAAATATTTATATTGCATCTTGGTTTACATGGATTTACAGTTCAGATGGGTTTCTCATAACCAGTAGTCTCTCGATGCTGGAGAAGATCTCTGATTATTTGAGAGAAAAGGAGAGGACTACTCAGTATCTGAGACACAAGTCCCCACAAACAGCAATGCAAGTGCAATCCCATACTCTAGTTGCTTTACTGGAATATCTGGCTCTGGCTCTCTTTCTTGTTCTTCCTACTAACTTAGCACTGGACTTCAACTCTCTGCTCCCTCACTGCCCTCATGTCTCTTGAAACTTGGAGGTGTTTCTCAATACATGCCAGTGAAAAGTAAACCAGGCCCACGACAGTGGTTGAGAGCTCAATGAGCCTAAGCAGTTGATGTCAATAACGCCTTTGGGTCTGCATCTGCAACTCTGCTGAGGAGCAACACTCAGCAAAAGGCATCTTCCTCCAGGGAGATCCGAGTGCCCTTTCCGGCACTGAACAAGGGACTACTATGCCGCAGACAAAAGAACAAGGATTTGCCACTTGACTTCACTTTTCTTCCTATAAGCCTGCTGCGGGAAAGTTCTGTTTTATTTGAATGCAGCATTGTTTATTTATAATTTTGTCCTAGTTGTGTGACAGATTCAGCATGTGTCACCCAGCAGGGGAACACTAGTAGGCTGGAGAGTTAACAAATGCACTGCAGTGAAGCCAGATGGCCTGTTTTCATAAGGAGCCTCTGAAAGATGCTCTGCTGCATAGATTTCTTTTTTTGCCTTCCTTTGGTGCCCAAAATTCACTAGAGCAGTTTTATTGCATATTAACTCAGGAAAAGCAGAGTTCCACCCTGTATCTCATCTAACACCTCCTGTGAACAGAATATGTGACCTGATGTACTAAATCAGCCCATCACACCTGTCCAGGAGCAAAGTCAATAAATAAAAGGCTCCTGAGCACCCTCTCAGTTTCAGTGTACCAAGGGTACTGAGGTGAGGGTAAGGTGCTCGTGTCCACCATGTGACCAGTGGGTGCCTTCAACCTGGCTGAGGCACAACCAGCTCCCTCTCTCTGCAGTCAATGCTTGCAGAGTGCAGCCCCAGCTCCCTAGAGGGTCCTGCCTGATTCCCCCTGGGAGCGCCCACGCCTGTCAAAACATCCCTGCACATCAAGGGGACTCACTTAATGCTCAGCTTCTGGTAAGCAGCTGACTTGAAAACAATCTCAGAGCATATACTAGTGAAGTAGATGTCTACTGGAAGAGTATGTAGTTGTGCATACATTTTCCCCAAAGGGCCATACCCCCGAGTAGCACGAATTTTACCTTTCTTTTTCAGGATATTATTAAAGAATGTTTCATCTTCTTCCTTATTTTCTCATTTGTTTCTCCCTCTAGTTCCCCACTGGGATGTTTTCCAGTTTCATAGAGCTGCATGGACTATCCTTTGGAAGCCCATAACACCAATTTCAAGCCCTAGCCTTGACTTGAAAGAAATGAGAAATTCTCTCTTCCACTAACACTTTTCAGGCTTATGAAAAATGTGGCAAGATATGAGCTGATTAGGTGTTTGCAGCATCAGTACAGCAGAAAGCTTAGTAATAAAAAAGGAAAAAGATGGCCAAAGAAAAAGAAGGGCAAACTACCTGCTGTTATACATGGTATCACAGCATTTGTTACAATAAACAAGGAAAATGTTGACATTCGAACAGAAATTATATTAAAGATGGCATGGTTTTCTCTGCTTAGCTTCGAATTGCATGTCTGAATGCAAAGGGTTAAATAAAAGGGGCTATAAGTGCCTTTTGTAAGAACTAAACTTTTAGAGAGCTAAGGACAAGTGATTTATTACAAAGAAAAGGCAGCATTAATCGCATGGGTTTGTGGAAGATTTTGTTCTCTTTTTCCCATCTTTGCTCCAGGGGAGAATCTATCCACCCACCCAGCTATCCTCAGTCAGCCTAGAAGGTGTTATTCTTCCCGAGGCTGGAGGAAAAGCTAAAACTGAAATTACCATGAGAAGGAAGAGTTTTGAGGTGGGCCAAGAGGGGCTGCCCAGGGTAGATGTTGGAGGTCCCGAAGCACAGGACAGGAAGGAGTTGCAGGAAGGGCTGCAGCAGGATGCAGAGATACCAGAGATAACTTTAAAGGAGTCAGTGGACACTTAAAGCAGGCAGCCTAGAAATGGAAATAGCTATCTGTATCAAAGATTACTAGTGTGGTGTCAGCTCAGGGCCTTGCAGGGCATCACACTCTGCAGAGCACAGACACTACAGGCTCTGTGAGCCACTTCCACTTGTCAGAGGTGAGCTTAGAGAGGCCCAGAGCCCCACACGTGTAAACTTTAATGCTTAAATGCTTACTTTAAATGCCTTGAGGAAAAAATAAGTAATGTGTTGTTTTGTAGACACAGGCTCTACATTTCCACAAGCAGCCTGTCACAGGTTCTTGAAGGAAAGGTCTTTGAAGACAAGGACTATGTAAATTAGTGATTAATTTTATCATTTTTTGAATTTGACAACTGAACAAACAAACAAACTATCCAATCAGTATACATAAATATATTTATATTTATATTTATAAACCCGGAAGTCCAAAATGCTGGGCTAAAGCAATTTGAGGAGATGTCTTTGAAAACCGAAACTACTTATTGGGAACTGTTTTTTGTTTATTTTCAAATTTTCAGAGTAATAAAAAAAAAAAGACTGAATTCAAAAGCAATTTATCTGTCATGCACAAAACAAGTGAGAAGGTCACAGCAGCTGTCAATAGTGATGAAGGGGAAAAGGCCAGAAATGATCCTTATTAAAGTCTTCTGGCACAGTTACACACTGTCCACACTGTTTATGGTCCACATTGTTTAGGGTTAGCTCTTTCCATGGCAGATTCCTCTTGGAGAGAGACGAAGGGAGCAAGATAACTATTTAGCATTGTGAATGATCAGGGCTTAGGCTCTTTCTCTGGACTTATTTCATTTGGCAGTATAGATTGTTACCTTCTTTCAGTCAAAGCCTTATATTCAATATACTTACCTGGGCTATATTAAAATAATTTTGCTAATTGTTTGATTGGTTATATCCTAGTTATTCGGAAAATGCCCCAAATCCTTACTGTGGGGTGAACCCCTCATTCACACATTCCAAGTCTTTTCTGTTGAAGCTGCTCCTTTTTGCACTGCAGACTTAAACACGCATATTTCATAGGGAAAAAAAAAGGCAGGGGAGGAAACTGCACTGTGAACCAATGCAGGTACAGATCCATCAGTATGGTTACAAAATCATCCAGATGGAAGTTATCTGGTCCTCTCTCCAAGTGAGGGCAATCCCATCCATCAGTATTTGTTTCCTGGCAGTTCATCTAGCTGAGAGTTAAGTATTTTTACTGACGTTAGCAATGGTGACTCTGCAAGCTGTTCCTGTTCTTCAGCCTTCTCTTCTTTGGATTTAACGTTTGATTCACCCCAGCAGTCTTTCCTTGTGAGTCTTCTTTTCATTCAGCCTTACTCTTTCCCAGCGTTTTCCCCTTGACAGTCTTCTGTCAGATCCCCACCTTCACAGTGTGTGGCACCTGACACTGGGCACCATACACCTTGCCAGGGAAAATGAGGGTGCAAGAAATTCTGGCAGTATCCTGGAGACTGCATTCCTGTTTCCCCATCTTTGTGTGGTATTTTTCTTCTGTGTATGACACTGGCCTGTGTTCAAAGCTTTCCATAAAGTTTTAAAGATAGCACCTATCTCACAACTTCAAACAGCAAATGTTTAAGCTTTGAAAAGCTTCTGTGTTTAGGTGGGCTTTGAAGCAGATGCCTCCCTCAAAGTGCATGTGTTTATGTTGATCTGAATCATGTAATTGTCAAGTGTTTTGGAAATGTCTTGAGGACATTTGCCAAACTAGGTCCCACTTAGGTGGAAATAAAACGAGATAGTCCCGACATTTTTCAACAATCATACCTCTATTTCTGTCTCTAGCTGGGGAGGCAGGGATGCAAGAAAATGTGTGGAAATGAGAGAAATAAACCCAAACATATGGGGTTTTATCACAGGTATGTGAGTTTGGGTACACACTCAAAGACATATGAATTTCCCTTGGTGTCAGAGCTAGATGATTAATTTCTAGTTTGTCTCAAAATAGGCAGTGCTAAATGAAAAGAGAAAACCCAAGATTATTAATTCTTTTTCTATTCCTTTATATACAGATGTATTTATGTGTATGTACATACACATAGATGCACACATGTTAATTGAAGGGATCTGGGATATTCTGCAATGTGCATTAGCACACGTAACAGCAACCTCAGGTATTTGGTTTAGCACACATTTGCAGAAATTTTTTTCATCTTCACTGTAGGCAATCAGTCAAAAAGTAAATGTATGGCAGGTGTGCTGATACCATAGGTCATAAGGGTGTTATAAGAGTTGCTGTAGTGTATCAGGATGGTGTTTCAGGCATGAAATAACCTTATTCTAATTAATCCATGTGCTTCCAAGTGTAACTGAGTAGAGGAGCTGTGAAAAATTGTTTCTAAGATCCAAGGATCTTCCTGGGAAATACCAAATAAGTATTGTTTAGATTGATGGCCAGGTTTACAGTGATATGATTTCTATGGGTCAGTCCACAACACCACAGTCTTAAAATTGCCTGCAGAAAGATAGGAAGGCAGGAGTCTTTGGACAGTTAATATTTATTTATCTATTGATACCTACTTCTGCAGCAGAAAAAAGTGTTTATGATCACTTTTGTTCTGTATTAACCATGCTATTCCATTGGCTCCTTGGAGCACCAGGACACAGGAGTTAAACACTGGCAGACAGCCTTACCTACTGTTTGGTTCCTCCTTGTTTCTAATGGTTTTTTAACTCCTGCAAATGGGTCACAAAAGAAGTAGTCAAGGTGGTTTCCTTCCTTCTGATGGCTAATTGCTCAAAGGAGAAATTCTGCTCAGGATTTCACTGTGTCTAGTACTACACTGCAGTGCAAATAAAGACATAGAAGAAACAGAAGTTTCACTGCTAAGTTAAGAAACAATTTTGTTGTCAAAGTTAGCATGTTGGACTGTTGCAGGTGCTTAAACACAGCTTTAGGTGATGCTAAAATGTACATCAGAGAAGATACACCTTTTGCTCTGTTTTGAAAAACTCTTGGAAAATAAAAGGTTGAGACAGACAAGGGCAACCCATCTCCCTGGTATGCCTGGAGTCACCAGTTTTGCTGCTTCCAAAGACAGTCTGATATCTGTAATTAGAGCTGGTTTACCTATTTTTGCATGAGGCTATTAGACTGTACTCTTTTTATTATTTTATTTTATTAAAGACTGCTTTCTTAATTAGGAAAGAGGAATTGGAGAGGGGTTGACTGCCTCCCTCTTTTGTCTTGTATAATCACTCCTGGGTCAAATCCAAGGGGAATGTCTAATTGTTACTGTACCTTCCTAGTCTTTGGTTAAGTTTGGCTGTGGAGCACACAGCTGCCCTTTACAGCTCTGCAAGACACCAGAGGTGTGCACATACTAACCAACAAATATTTTTGATTATAACTGATCAAAAGCAAACACCAAATTGCTGCTCACTCCAGGCAAGACAATCACCAATGTGGGAATTTCCAGCCTGGAAATACTTCAGTCTTGATCTGCCTACCTTTGCTTCATTACCCTCTGCTTGCCCCTTGGGCCTGGGAAGTATATGTAGCAAAACTGGGATTCCAAGTCTAAATGGCATTTGATACCATAGGGATATTTTGTAGTAGCACATAGCTGTTTCATTTCATTTACTGCCTGCAGGTAGCACAGAATTATCATGTAGAACCAGCCTGCATCTCAGACAGGGCTTGGGACAGGATTCAATGTCTGTACGCAATGTTTCAGCAGATGGTGCAAAAAACCTTCACAGCAGATAACTGGGGAATAATGGACCAGAATGTTTGGTCTCAGCCTTCTGTAGCTGGTTTGTGTGCTTACACAGAGATTTCAACTGGTGAAGCTGTAGCTCAATCCGAACGCTATTTAAACAGGAAACTCAGACATTAAGAATAGCTTCGTGCTGCCTCATGTTTTCCTGTCCTTATATTTAAACCAATCTGTTTCCACCTACCATAAAATCCAGATTAAACATTTTGCATCAAGCTAGTACATGTACTCTTTGTACTAGAATTTGGTGACAATCATTATTTTCATAAACCCATCATTTTTGTGATGTCTTTTTGAATATTTTTTCTAAACACAACTTTGACTGTATAGTTTGAAATTGAGTAGGAATAGGCCAAAATTGTTCAGTAGAATTGTCGGGTTGCAAGGTACAGGCCACTGGTAGTAGATCCGGAAGCAACCCTATAGGCCGAGATCAAAACATCCAGCCCTCAAAGGAAGCTGAAAGATAAATTCTGGGTCAGCTAGTCCTGACCCTGTTAGCTATGAGAAACCTTGTCTTCTTCCATATAAGGCATTGTTTACCTGTTACCATATAGGGCAATACTATGGAATTATAGCCTGTAATTGGCTCACGCCATGGGATAGAGTTATTTCCTGTTTCCTGTTAATATCACACTATAAAAGCAATTAAAACTGCGTAATAAAGGCTCCATTTTTGCATGACCATCATTGTGTGAAGATCATATTATTTATCCACAATAACCTCGTGCCGCCACATAAAATAGGTCCTCTTCAGAAACAGCCATTCATTTCTGATGTTCATTTCATTATTCCCACCTGGAGCAGTTCCACTTCCTGTAAACAAAGAAATAAATAATATTTCCTGGATTAGAAAGCAGCTGTCTCTAGAACCTGGATGTTGGGGCACACATATGGGTTGAGGTAAATGTCCCCATGGCACTGAATATTTAGTTTGTTATGCAAAGTGAAATAAGTCCAAAACACATCAGGAGTCCCTCTGCAGGCCAGGAAAAAAAAACAAAGCAGGAAAGTATTAACGAGGTACAAAATCTGCTTTTTACATTCCTTGGAATATGGCTGTTCTGTAAACGCTTTTGAAGTTCACAGATGCTTATAATAACAGTGACTTGCTGAACTTGGAACCTCAAAATTTCTTATTTTAGATATAGTGGTTGCTCTAGAAGTGTGAGTTATGCTTATGCAAAAAGGATGTACTTTACAGTACATTCTTTTTTGGATGTTTTCTATTTTCATCTCCTTACACTATGAGCTGAAATAAAAGGTTAACATGACCACTTAAGCTGTTCAAAATACTGCAGCTGGCTTCAGACTTCTCAGTTCTATCACAGACTTTATATTTTTTCGTATCTCTGAAAGCAATCGTTAGGTGTTACAATAAAGCCATCAGCCTGGTCTTGAGGTTGGAAGACTGCAGCTTCTACCAGAATACTGAAAGATTTCACTGCCCAATGCTGTCTTGAGAGCAGGAGGACAAAGTGAGAGGTGAATCTTTCTGTCTCGCAAAAATATAGGTGTAACCTCAATGTACCCAGTGGTACACCTGATGGGAAGAAATGGCACATTATGCTTCCAAGGAAAATTGCTCCCTCTCAGACTTCCTACCTACAAAAAGGCTTTCTGCTCAAAATGACAGGTTTGAGGGGTTTTATGGAGCACCATGGCAGTCTGGAGTCACAGTATCTTTGGCTGCCAGGTTCAATTCAGACACATGGTATTACAACAAGGTTTTTCAAAATGTAATGCAGCATGAGGCTGGATGCCTTCCCACTTTTACCTAACTATCCATAGCAGAGGCTATACAGTGAGCTGTCCTGCATGTCTGAGAAACCAGTCCTGTCTTGCAGTAAGCTCAAAAGAACAAAACAGTTGCATCTTCACTTCCCACCCAAACAAGTTTTCATCCATATAATTTGGCAAATGGTACATCATTTTGGCTGCCATATAACCAAGATACCAAAGACACAAAACTCATAATGTTGGGTGCCTAGATAAGCAATTTCTTGCATTATCAAGGAGAGCCAGGTTTCCTCAGAGGGCAGTTCAGAAGAAACTGGTGTTCCACACCATTATCCAAAAGTTTGCAGTACAGTCTTCTAGGCTTTGTAGTTAGGTACTTAAACTAAGGCAGAGTGGAAATCTTTTCCTCACTGGCAATTAGGCATCACTCCCTGTAAGTAACTGAAATTCTTCATAACATACAAATATATAAGCACTGCACAAGCAGACTTCTCTCATGCTTGAAAAGTATCTTCGAGTTAGTGGGATGCCCAACCCTCTGAAAATACCTATTTCTCTACATGACTTGGAGAAAACACTGAGGTGACTACACAGCTCAGATCCACAACTTTTCCATTACGAAACTGAAATTAGCTGAATCTCCCTAAAAGACAGCTCTATGACACACTCCAAATTAGGTTGGAAGCCAGTTGAATATTCAGGGTAAGATCACGGATGATTCAAATAATGAAAGGCACGTTTGCCATATGGGTGTCTCCTTACAAATCACTACTGAAGCTTGTGTACCCTTGTATATTTACCAAGGATATCTGCTATGCCTTGGACTTGAAATGATGCAAACATCAGTGGAAGAGGAAAGAGGAACACTTTGTCTTTGGAAGAGAAATTGCACAATTTTAAGGCCAATGCTCTTTAATGTTTTTCTCAATCCTTTGGACACTGGAATTGAAGGTACATTAAGTTTGCTGAGGAGTAGCTCTGGACTTCCTTGATGATAGATCTGGATAGACTAGAGAGAGCTGGGCAGTCACCAATCACATGGAATTTAACAAGAGCAAGTGCCACATCCTCCACCTGGCATGGAGTAATCCAGATTACACATACAAATGAGGGGATGAGAGTCTGGAGAGCAACCCTGGAGAGACATCTGTGTATTTGGGCTGATGGGGGATGTTTAGGTGCTAGGACAGGGAGGGAAAACAAAGAGGGGATGGAGCAAAGGCACAAGCCATTTGGGTTTTCTTGCAAAGGTGGAATTCATTATACTTCTGCAAACAAGAACTGCAAGCCATATCTCCAAAAGACTGGAGAGCAGAGACTTCAAAGAAGAAGCATGGTTATAAAGGACAAACAACATGAATCTCCAAAACTAAGGGAACACAAAATGAATGCAGTCTTTCAATGCAAAACTTCAGTACAGGCTAGTAAGCACAGGATGACAATTTTACCTCTGTACAGAAGTCTTAAGCTACGACTTTATATTTATCTCTATACTCCTTCTAACACCAAAGTTTTCTACACCAATATGCTTAAACAAGCCTTACACTCAACATTCAAGAGCTGTTATAGGGCATGTGAGTTCCCCTCATCCATGTTATGAAGAACTGCTTGGCAAGTAATCTTTAAGTATCACTAAATTCCTGATAAGCTGCCATACTTAGCCCAAGGACAAGAAACTGTCCAGAGATTTGCATATTGAATTTCTACTGATGGTTTTTACAACAGGAGCTGGAGCTGGGCAGTAACAGCAAACATTTATAAAGCTTACAGCTGTGTTCAGTGATAAGATAAGAGGTTCTTTTGTAGAGACCACAGCAAAAGCTTTGTCAGTGACTGAAATGACACTTCTATCTCATCATGAAAGATGCCTCTACCAGTGGATGTGTAGATGGCATGACGTTACAATTTGAATTGTTTTTTGGGATTTTTTCATGAAAATGAGAGGGAAGAATCTTGTGATTTATGAGGTAGTCTTTTTTTTATTATTATTTGTAACATTAAAAGAAAATTAACTACAACATAAGGATTTTATAGCCATCTATAAACTTGGTTATCAGCATACCAATATTATTCAATAAATGCATAAAACAAATCACTCTAAGGCTGGAAATGGAATATTTAACATTAAGCTGCCACAGGAGAGATGCTCTGGTTATGGCTGAGTGGAAACTCAGCCTGTTTTTTATGATTATTTTGATGCTTGCAATTTTCTGAATCAGAATTTTCCCATGCTTGCTTGGAACCCGGAGGGTTTTAATTTGTGTGTTAATTTGTTTAAACTCTGAAACCTCTTTCTCAGTTGCTTAATACAGAAGAGAAGGACTAAGAAGTCACTCATAATTGTAAAGTCATTTATTAGGGAATGATTTTGTGGTTTTGGTATACCATATAAATTTGTTCTCTATCACTAGGAACTGACAGAAGTCCTAAGAACTCCTTTCACCCATTCTGACACCTACTACTCTTTCACTTTTAAAGTCTGTGTCAAGATTAAATGAGCTGGTGACTTAATACACAGTTTGAAGTAAATGAGATGAACTCCCCCCAGAATCTGAAGAATGGCTTTGCTTTCAATTTATAGGGGAAATGTCCAGGACTTGAGGAGGGGAAAGAGAAGAGAAGAGAAGAGAAGAGAAGAGAAGAGAAGAGAAGAGAAGAGAAGAGAAGAGAAGAGAAGAGAAGAGAAGAGAAGAGAAGAGAAGAGAAGAGAAGAGAAGAGAAGAGAAGAGAAGAGAAGAGAAGAGAAGAGAAGAGAAGAGAAGAGAAGAGAAGAGAAGAGAAGAGAAGAGAAGAGAAGAGAAGAGAAGAGAAGAGAAGAGAAGAGAAGAGAAGAGAAGAGAAGAGAAGAGAAGAGAAGAGAAGAGAAGAGAAGAGAAGAGAAGGGAGGGGAGGAGAAGAGAAGAGAAGAGAAGAGAAGAGAAGAGAAGAGAAGAGAAGAGAAGAGAAGAGAAGAGAAGAGAAGAGAAGAGGTGATACAATCACAGTTATATGTGTTCTCAGGGGATGTAGCCTTTGATTATGTTTGCTTCAGTCTGTCAGGCAAGCATCTAATGGCTGAAGGGTGAAACTGAAGTACAGGTTTTAATTGTGAGTAATTAAGGAATGGAATGATATATCAAGGGTGGTGATCAGTTCTTTACTACTGGCATTTCTGGCATTTAAAATTGACTTCTAGTCGGGTTTTGGTCATTTTTTTTTTGGTTGGTTGGTTGGTTTTGTTTTTCTTTTTAACTGTAACAAGAATTAACTCCAGGAAGCCCTTTGGTCTCTTTTCATCCTCTTTGTTCTAGATTATATCAGTCCACCATATCCTCCACCTTTGAATTAATAGTCACATTTATCTCACTCAGATTTAGCAATTTAAGAGTTGGGCAATCTATGTTATCTATAGTCAGTGAAGTGAAATAAGTATTTCCATACAGACATTTTGAAAATAACTCTTGATACATGCAACAGCTGCTAATATGTGTGGCAAGGCTGGTCTGCATGGTTATCTGTGGAAACAATAATTCACCTGTATAAACTTTATAAAGACAAGGACCCTGTAGAAAATTTAAAAGCTTATGGCTATGGAAAGTGATGAGAGCCATTCCCGGAGCACCTTCATGTACTGGCAGACCAGCTGGACCCCTCCTCTGTGTTGCTTTCCAAGACCATGTTCCCTTCATGTTATTATAAAATTCCACATATGATCAAAGAGATAAAACTTGCCTGTAATACTGCAAGGCAAATCATGACAAACTCAGTCAAATGCTATTAGTGCAATTTAGATTAAATTTCTGCCGAAATCCACAAGAAATGACTAAGGATGCTCAACGTGCAAAATGTAGTAGATTCCTGATACAGAAATCATAGATTGAGATTCTTCTTATCTATGTTAATTCATATTCACTGCAGTAAAAAGAAGACCCAAAGTTTTTAGTCAGGTATAAAGACAGAGATCATAAGAACTGTGTAAAGCTTATTCTCCTTTAAATGAGTTCAAGGTATTATTCATCTGCAGATTATTAAATATATATTACCCCAGTAAAAATTTAATATTGCAGGGTATGGTGCTAACTATTGTATAATACAAATGACAAGCAACCGTGTGCCTCATTATTGCACTCCTACGTTCAGTGACAAGATAATTTACCAGTTGTGCTCTTCTGCTGTGGTCCTTACACTGTAATTAATCAATGCTTTAGAATACGGAGCAGACCTCTTGCCCTTTAATTTTGGAATCTCAGACTTCTGTTCTGGTAAGTAATACTTCACTGGGTGAGATACTGAATTTTCACTCATAGGTATATAGGAAGAAAAAAATCCATCTTTGCAGCCTATCCAGCAGCATGGGCCTGAAAGGCACAGAATTGACCTCCTTTACTCTTACAGTAAGGAGAACGATTCTGAAAATGGTGAGGTGAATATTATTGAGCCTAAAATTCACACTTCAGTAAATGACTGTTTTCCAGAAAGACATCTACAGGAAAATTCAAAACTTCTCCCATTACCTGTGTGAGTGCTGTCTTATGTATGCAGTCCAGCATAGCATATCAGTGGAATTTCATGTTATATCTTTATCTGTTCTCACATGGTCTGAGTCCCACAGCCTTTGCTTCAACAAAACTCCCAAAAACGGTTGTATAAATTTTGTTAGGACAAGGACATTGATGTTGGCAAGCAATGGCACTGCACAGCAGACACAGATAGTACTCGAACAAAATTTCTAATTCCTTTTCCATCACTTCTGACAATTTCTTCCCTTGTAAATTAGGTCAAAGAGCTGAAAGATCAGAATAAAGCTCTGAAAACAGATCTGAAACCTCTCCAAAGGATTTTTTTTTTATACATGGAAACAAAAGGTTCTGATGCTTCCACATTGAAAGATTTTATTTAAAATTAAGGTGACATTGAGGTGCATCTACCCAAGGAGCCATGGTACATATTACAATTGCAATTCCAATGACTGAGATGCTCATTCTGCCCTTGGATGAGGCTACTTGGCAGATGATGAGAGCTCTATGTACTCAGATGAGACATAGAGCTCAGTCAAAAAAGAAGATTTACACGGTGTTTTAACCTCAAACTGCTCACATCAAAACAATTCAGGAGATGACAGTGCTTTATTTTTGAGTATAATAAATTTTTACTAAATCAAATATATCTGGGATGTATTTTTCAGAAAAAAAATAGAAAGGCAGAAGGGTGTAGTGAGGAAAGTCAGACTTTCTCACTTATGTTGCTGAAACAACATTATCTCTAGAAAAAGCAGAAAATTCACAATATTCAGAATGACATAGAATTTTTTCATGCTCCCTTTCCACAAAGATATGAGATACTAATTCATTCCCATGAGAATTGGAGGGATTTGTTGTTTGTTTTGTTTTTAAAGGAAGATGTATATTCAGTCCCACTGGAATTGAAAGAATATCTCAGACCTGAAAAAAGATGCATTCCAAAAGATGTCAAGAGGAAAGTTTTTGCAGACCCAGCCTCTTCAAGAGCTTGTTACAGCCAGAGATCTCAGCCAAGAGCTTTAATAAGAGCTGAATTTATACACAAACATTTAGAAAGCAAATAAATAAATAAGTGGGGGGAAAGAGAACTTCACAGCATTCAGCATAATATTTTGGTATAACTCTATGAGCACAGCATTAGAGAAAACCATGCATCTGCTTTATGGTTGGTTTATATTCTTCTCTTGTGTGTGCATTTTATGCACATAAAAATTAACAACCTTTGACTACCCATTTGTATTTATAACATCTGCAGTACCAATGTGTGCAGTTCTAGTTTTTCTGTCCCAGGCTTGCTAAGCATCCTAATTTGGAAAGAAAATGCCAGATAACTCTCCAGGGGAACATTCACTACATCAAAGTCTCTTGATTCCTAGACATCCTAATCCTAATGCCACCAGTGGGAAGTCTACAACGACGGAAATCCCAATGGCAGTGAAGCAGGTTAAAGATAGAAATGGCAGCCTTTGCTTTTTCTGTTTGAACCAATTGAGGTATAACTAAATGCAGTCTGAGGTTGGAGTGGCCTTTCTGCTTTGGGGTTAAGAACATATTTTGGTGATGTAAATGAAACAGATCACTGAACAAGATGAGTTCAGAAAATTATATTCATGCTACAACTGCCCATGCAATGATCACAATCAGAGCTGGCTGTATTCCCCCAAAGACCTGTTCTTTGTGAGTACCTGGACAACAAGAACTCTCTACCCCAGTTTTTTCTTGGAAGACACTGGAGTTCACCCCTACCTTACAGAAAAAAACAAAACAAAACAAAACAAAAACAAACCACAAACAAACAAATAAGCAACCACAAAAACCCCCCAGCCAAACCAAACCAAAACCCACAAAACGCATAAAAATCCCAGGGCCTCCAGATAGCCACTGGCACAAGCCCCTGAATTCAGCTAGTGGGACTATTATTCTGGTATTTTAAAGAGAGATTAAAAAAATACGTATTTTCCTCCTCTGCTACAAATTGCTGCAGTGAAAATGTTCCAGCTGGTGTGCAGCTGGTTCAATTCAACTACTTCCATTTGCAGATAAATTCTCTAGTTATGAGGAAGTTGCCAGTTGTTTTGCCGATAAACTCAAGATTTCTTTTGAGCCTGCTGTGCTGTGGGGGAGCTGGGGAATATCTCCAGAGGGAAAATGAAGTTTCTGATGAGCTGCATGCAGTAATACACTGAAACTGCATCTGCCTGGGATTGCCACCATGTACTTTTGGTGTTAGCCCTTCCTCAATGAGAACAGACAGAAGTGAGAGAGTGGATTATGACAAAAAGCTGTTTTCAGGGACATATTGGTGAGGAAAAGGCCATGTCACAGTCTTCAGGTGAACCCTGAGTCACTTAAACTGTGAAATACTCTTCCCAGTCTGTGGGTATATCTCAAAAGTGTGTTGTACAAACGAGACCATTTGATAAGGGTGTCTCTGAGACTGCTGTTGAGACTGTCTGCGTCCAATGCCTGTGTCCATACCTGGGCACAGGGGAGCACACTGGGGCTGTCTGTGGAGCACAGAAGTGTGGAGCACTCAAGTCTTCATAGGAAGGTCTTCATAGAGCACTTCATAGGAAAAGCCAATCCGGTGGCAGACTTCATGAAAAAGGAGGAAATACTCAAGGCCTTCATGTAACAGAGAAATATGCATTTGGGCAGAATTTCCTTCATTTATGTCCTTCTTGTCAGCCATGAAAACCCTGCAGGTCTACTTAGTTTTTACTGAAACTTTCCTACACAACACCAATGTCTCCTTTGCAGAGTTCACAATACAGAAATAAGAACTAAATTTCAGCTTGAAAATCCATTCTGCCATGCAGGGGTATTTGGTTGTTTATTTGTTTCAGCAAGATGAATAGCATCCAGCTTAAAAAAAGCCATAAGCTTCCTATATTTATTTTGTTCATGTTCACTGCTCTGTGGGATGAGTTTACCTTGGCTAACACATACTCACAGGAAATGAAATAAAAACTGCATGGAGAGGAATATCTCCAAAATGAGCAAAGCAACAGAGGTTGTTCTTAGCAATCAATGCTGGTTGTGTGAACAGTGGAAAGGAACTAAGGCTTGGTGCTACCATCTTACTTCTTGTCTTGGCCTGACTTACAGTTAATAAGTTATAGGAAGAAAAATGCGAAAGTAAAAAAAAGTAAATTAAAGACTTTTCTTGCAGGAGGGATGGAAATGGCCTTTTCTGCAGGGGTTAAATTTCCCCTGTTACTAAAAAACAAAGAGAAATGGCTGCCAAAGAGACAGAGCTGCCAGGTTATGTAAATGACCAGTAGCAGAAATCAGAGCCCATATAAGCTGAGTGTGCTGTAACTAAAATCTGCAGTCTCCAAGCCATTTTTTCCTCCTCTCCACAGTTCCTTGTACCAAATTAATCTCATTCTTTTCCTTTCCATTTTGCCATGCTAGTTTTAAGTTGGAGCAGGTCCTCCTACCCCTAGGACCCAAGCTGTTGCAGGGATGTAAGAGCTGCAGGTCTGGGAAAAAGCAGCAAGAGGCTAGGAAGAGCAAAATGCTGCTTTTTTGGGCTGGAACCATTTACACTGGCTTAAATGGTTTGTCAAACACAGTTTTACCTTTCAAAGTCTTGCAGACTTGGACTCTGACTCTTCGTTAGCATGTGTTGCCTTCAGACCTATCTGACAGTCCAGAGAATCAGAGAGTTACAAAGGCCAGTTTGTGCTATGACAGAGACATAGAAATATATATCCTTTCTCTCCAATATTGAAGACTTCAAACTTTTAATCATAATAGCATTCTCCAGGTATCATTAGTGCAGAATGTGTATGTACAGGAATACTAGTTTCTTACTAAGAGAATAGCAAAATGTTACTTTACAATAATATTCAGAAAGCAGGGAACTGTTGCTAAGACATAACATAAAAATATGTTGCTTCATATGTTATGATGATCTCAGCAGCTAGCAACATGTATACATTTAAAAAAGTATTAATCAGTTCTCAGAAAGAGAAATTATCTGAAAGGATTTTCTCAGTGATACAAAATGCATCTGTGGAGGGTGCTATCCAAATAACCTGAAACAAAATTAATGCTCATTTTTCTATTGAAGTAACGGAAGTCAGACTGCACCTGGTATGTACCTGCAGAGTTTGGGGACTCCCCTTTAGAAAACTTTTCCAACTCTACAGAAGTCCTACACAGAATTACAAACAGATTTGCATTTTCCCTTACTGCATTTCTGAAATAGGCTGCTATAGTTTGGTTTCATGCATGCAGATTTTTCACTGTTATTTTCATCTGTTGTCTCCAAGATGTTTTCACTAGATTCCAAGATGATGTATTCCAGTCACTGATACATCCAGACAGCCAAAATCTGCTTCCAGTCTCAAATTTGAAATGACTGAGCTCTTTCTTTCTATCCCTTTGAATCAACTTTAGCTTCCTGACAGCAAACTTGAAAAGACTAAGAGAAGTTGCTCTCTTTCAGAGAAGTATCTGACATTTTACAATCATCTGCCCTTTGCACACTAAACAAGGTTTTGAGGGCCGTAGTCAGCAAAGTATAAAAGTACCTGCAGAGTAACACAGCACCACTAAAACACAGCACTCTCTTGGCTTTAAGGTATTTGGGAAATTACTTGACACTTGTATACAACAGAATATGAAAACCTGATAACTCTGTTTTGCTCTTTTAGATGCCAATATTTGGACTTCATTTGACTTAACAAATGCGTCAGTAGTCTGGGATGAATACTAGAAGCAATGAACAAAACTTCCTGAAATCAGAATCCAGCACATTATTGAAAAGAATTACTATTAAACAATCTTCAGAAATTAATTTTTGGAAAATAAGAGCTTCTCCCGGGCTTTCCTATAGAAACATTCATGCTTTTGAAAATTCATGCTGTCAGATTTTCTCACTCTGCTTTAAAATACTTTCCCAGGCTGCAGTTGGCAACTCCAGCAGTTTTCTCCATCTAGTGAAGCCAGGAAGTGTGAAAGCTGGGGAATTGTTTTTCCTTAAAGTATGTTTTTCATCATTCACATATGTGGTGTTCAAGATATGGGCAGAAGTCTGCTTTGCTTAGCTGAATATCATAACTGGGCCTCCTGCCACTATTACATCCCCACAAACAGGTTCGGCTCAAGTTTTAGCACAGCTAAAATGGAGTAAAACAAACCTACTTTTTATGTCTTCTGAATCAATAGCTGACCCTCTGTCTTGCCTATACTACCTTAGGCTGCAACTTGTTTGAAGCATAGAAAAAAAGCAATTAAAAAACTTTAACTCCTTGATGGTAATTCTAAAGTGACATATTCTCCTTCATTTGGCTGCAGGCAGAAAGTCCAGTGAATGTCCTGAAAAGCAAGATTTCACCAGTTTTACCACATGCTTCTCACATTTTTGATGACTGTACCATTCATGTGTCAGAAATAACCACAAGGAATGTGAGTACTTCAGGCAATACAAGTTTCCAATTGGCTCTACAGTAGTTTTTGGCACAGAACTATACTCCTAGCTACTCCAAGCTATATGCCAGCTAGCAAAAATTAGTCCACCCCTCTCCCAAACAAGAGTTTTAATTATATTGCACTGGAGCAGATTCAGCTGAAGTCTTTGAGAAGAGGCAACTCTCATGTGTTGAATAACAGATGGTAAACTCAGAGGCTGAAGCCTTAGTGGAACTTATGCCTGGTGTAGTCTGAGATTTTGATTCCATAAAATTCGTAAGAAACTTTTGCCATGATGTTTCAAAGGTCTCCTCTGCTCTGGCAGCATTTCAGAGAAAGGAGCCACTTAAAAGGAGTGTGCAGCTCTATGCACGTTCAGCAATGAGTGGTTTACTCTAAAGCTGGACTTTGGTATACACAAAAGGGGTTTAAAACAGTCAGAATCATATTGAATCTAATTCTTTCAATACTAAATTCTAGGGAAGGCTCTTCCATGGAAACCATGTTTTTCTACAGGAATGAAAAATAAACACACAGGCAATTTTTAAGCAGAAAAAAGGTGTTAAAATGGGGCCTAACATGACAGGGTGGGATGTAGGTACTTCAGCCCTTAGGGCTGCTCTTACACCTGCCAGCAGATCCAAAGCTCTCCCCCTGCTTCACTCACAGCAGGCCCAAGTAAATTGATTTTTCCTTAACATGATCCAGGGTTTGCCCCTTTTATCGCTTGAGTGAAACTTGTCCTTCCTGCAATCGATCCATTCTATTTCTTTTCTCTCTTTGAATCATTTGTCAAGATTTCTGGAAGGTTAACCTTCCAAAAATTTTGCAGGTCTTCTCAGCTCATCTATGAAATGTCACAGTCCTGTTTTATAGTCCATTATACAGGTCACCAGTGAAACCTTTGAGAAGATCCTGACATGGTTCATGGCAGAGCCCTGATCACTCTTCCTGACACTGAAGCATTAAAAATACTGTCCACAGCTCATCATATGTTTTTGCTTCTCACTTGTAGGAGGATTTTCTAGGCCATATTCAACAGCTTCTCTTTTAGGGTTGAGAACAGGGAGCTCTGATATTCCAGTCCCATTTCATTTTTTCTGATCCTATGGCCACGATAAAGCCTTTACTTTGTCTCTCTGACCCATTGTCAGAGAAAAGTGGGTAATGCTATGTCCTCCCGTGTCTCACAGTTGTGCTGGAGGGCTTCACCATCTGAGTGTGAGATGTTCTGGAAAGAACTTTGATGGTAAGTGTACCAAATTGATATGAGTCCTAGTGGAGAGCATTCAGCAATACATAGGGAAAGAACATGATTCAACTTTCGTTTCATATGAAAACTGAACTACTTAATTTTATTACTTCAGGGAATACCACCAAGAAAACAAACAGCAAAGAAATTCTTAAATCAAAGCAATATTAATCCCTTCCCTGCCAGCCACAACTCAGTTCAATTGCTGAGTTTCCAAGAACTCTAAATGCTTTCTTTTGCCTTAAAACATCACTTCTTTATCCATTTTATCTCTCAAAATTTTAAGATACTCCCCCTCAGTGCACTTGCTATCACCTTGCACTGGACTCCTCTGCTACCCTCTGGCTCTGATTTAGAGCATAATTTCATGAATGACAAGAGATGACCTCTCTCTTGCTTCCTGTGTGGGCTGCTCTCAGTTGGCTTGTTCAGCACAGTTCTGATCTTTATTTCACAGTGCTTTATCTTTATAGCTCTTATCAGACATTTATACCACTTTCTTCATGTGCTGGGTATTACTGGCAGACTGTCTGTACAATGTATCAAACATATACTGGAAAATTGCTTTTGGCAATGATTCTGGATATTTTTTCTGTTTCAGCAATCAGGCTGCAGCACACGTGATTTGTACTTGTTGCTTTGCATGGGTTTGGGACTCAAAATACTGAAAGACATCCATATTTTTCAAACCAGAAACTGGTATTAATCCTTAGCACTCCAGCCTTAGACCGATATGACTCAGAATGGGATTGGATATCTGATTCCCACCCCCAAAATATCTGCTGACTACAGTTTTCATACACATAAGAAAACATTCTTTAAGTCCTCAGTGTCTTGCAAATCAAGAATAAAATTCCTGAAATTATACCTGCTCCTTTAGCACAGCTATCACCTGCATGAAAGAAGTTACTGTCCTGTCTGATCCTTCCTGCTCCTTTCATCCTATAAAGATGAAGGGGACAGGTTGTACTAACATCACCCTGAATATCATGGACTCTTTCCTCTAAAACACAACTTTTCTCTTCTCTGTGGCAGCAAACCTTACCAGAGCCTTATGTTGGAGGGAATCTAGAAGATGATGCAGCTAAAATTTTTGAATAAGGCATGGAGCATGCCTTGCTTCCCGTCCCATGTGAAGTTCAGCACACAATCTTACCAAGGCTTGCTTTAGACCAAAATACTCTTGACAAAGACAAAGGTAGATGTGCCTCACTTAGGTTGTTTTAGCAGTTACTCATCTTTGCTGCTGAACATGCATGTTTTACTCCTAACTTTCATTTGATTGGCAGTAACAGCCTTGTGTTGTCTTTTATCAATGGTTTTCCTCTGACAGGTTAAGAAAAATATTTTAAAATTGAATATTTTCTCATCATATTAGAATGTAGGTTGCCTCTTGGTTTTGCATGCAACGAGCAAATCTTCTCATTTGCATCTCTCTTGCATCTCTCATTATATGGCCTTTCTCTACTCCTCAAAAGATGCTGTCACTATTCTCTGCATCGTCTCCAACTTTTCCCAACTTCTTTAATGCATGAGATACTTACACAGCTGTTTCTAAGAAGCATTGTTTGCAACTCAGGTTATTTGTTTTTAAGAAGCACTGTTTGTAACTCAAGCAACATTTCACATTCACTGTCTTCATCAGCAGCATCGTCATTGATGTTGATTGAAGACAACATCAACTATTAAGGACTAGATAAATTAAAGTAGATTGTAAACTTCACGGATCTACACTTCATAGATTTCCCAAAAACATTAGTAAGGTCATGATTGTCCTTCTACGGGCCCTATCATCTTCCTGTTCCAACGCATCAGGCATATAGGAAGAAATGAGCCACTGATGCATTTCTTGCTACTCTCTACCCTGTCCTCGTGAGGGAAAAAGCTTTGGATCCATGCTCCACCTGGGAAGGAGATTATCTGGCATGTCTATAAGGGTAGAGAGTCATAAACCACTGTCAGAAAGCACAGTAGCCACCTATCTCAAGAAATCCCTTAGTTTCTTGAAAATAACACCTGTTTTTCAGGTGTTGCACTCTACAAAAGGTGAATTGTATCAGCACAATTTGGCTTTACACATTGCATCACAAAAAGGGAACAAAAGCAATACATCTAAAGCATTCTACTAAGTGGTGTCTCAAGCTGCTCACTATTGCTTTTTTTCCCTGTCTTTCCCCTTCTCCTTCCATTACTTTGCCTACTTTAAAATTCTGGTTACAAAGTCTTTGGGAGAAGTGCTTTTTATGTCTTTGTAGAGTAGCTGGCACAATAGATCTGTCTGATCTAAACAAGGCCTTTGAGTGATAGGCAAGGCTCATGAATAGTGATTATTGCTTCCAACCACTAGAGAACTCAGCAGTTTCTCAGAGAAGTTGACCTACTTAAATTGAATATACAGGTAGTGCTTGCAGCCTTTTATTAAATTGCTCTAGCAAACAGTCAGAGAGAGAAATGTGGAGGATACACAGCTATCCTGCAGGTCAAGATGTATACCAAGAAATGAGAGCCTGCAATTATAGCACGGGTTTTGTACTGAGGCACATTACTGCGAGATTGAGATTGTCCCTATGGGAGCTGAAGGACCAAATGTGAAGTACTAACACTGTATCTTGTACCCAAGACAATTACTGGTTTGATGGAGTAAAAGAGCTGGGAAATTAACTATTCAGAGCAGGTCTACCTTGCCAAACATTGTTAATATAATCCAGATCTAGCATAGACCCACAGAGTGTGACAAGGATTTGGCTTTAGTTCAGTATTTCTCTGACCCTCTGTCACTCATTTCATGGATTTCAGGCTCTCAGTTCATCTTCAAGGCCCTGAAAGAAGCTTCTGAGATTTTTGGAAAAATTATACAGTGGTTCAGATCTAGGGTTTCAAAATGCTGATAGACAGCAAATCTACTTAGAGGCTTTCAATCTGCTTTCCCCTCCTGAATTATATCAAGAGACATGGGGAAAGAAAGTATAAATAACAACCAATAAAAAGTGAGATGCTAGAGAGCTCCCTTTCATAAATGAATAAATTTTCAGAAAGGTAGAGGTGAAAATCAAGCAAGAAAAAGAATAATCAAACACTGTGCATATGTTACATAAACTCAATGCAAGACAGAAAAGAGACAGATGTCACACTGAAAAATAAACCACTAGGGTGCTTATTAGAAGTGACAATACTCCTACAGAAAAATATTGCTGCCTTACTGAAACAGACATTAGAGAGTTTTCCATAAGCAAAAATAATTGTCTTGGTATTTAATGTCAACAGTTTACCACCTCCTACAGAGATGTCAGCAAATACATACCCAATCCAAAACATATTGCATATGAAAACAAGAAGCCAAGTTAGGAAAATTAGCACTTAGCTGGATGAAATGTAATGGATGAAACACTGTTAGAAAAGAGCTGGTCTTGAACCAAACTGGGTTAGGGTCTGGTGGTAACTGGGACTACTGGTAAAAATTACATAGGACTGCATGCTCAGTTGAAGATCTGAGAGTGTGTTCCTAACACAAAATGGTAAAGGAATCAGGCCAGGTATTTGCAGTAGTATTTTTTGTTCCCTCACTTCTTTAGTGTCCAATGTTTGATTTTACAGGAGGGGAAATTTACCCAGTTTTTGCTCATTAGCAAAAACCTGAGAGATGAAACATGGAAAAATTGTTGCATGCTTCTGAAAATCATACTTCAAAGCTGTGAGATGCCTCTCTTGTGTATAACAGGGCTCCGTTTCCATAATGTGATAAAATGTCAGACCCATCTTTCTATTTACAATAATTTGGCTATATTAAATATGTGGAGATATGTCTGAGCATTTTTTGTCTCATTTTTGTTACAGGAAAAAATGGAAAACCATAATCAACAGCAAGAGACAGAAAATACTAATATCAGCAAGAGTAGAAGCTCAGCAGAAGGGAATTTTCTACCTTGTAAATATGCAGCTAACATATTAATCACAAGGCTACGTAGCCTTCGGCCAGGATCCAAGGATGAAAGATGCATTACTTTTGTCAACAGGGGACTCTTCACCTCCTCCAACCATGTGTGCTAGAAAAAGATGTTGAGAATGATTCTAAGAGTAATAAAAGCAACATAGTTGTAATAGAATTAATATATAAACGTGAACATCTGTAGCACACATCAAGATTTACCAGTATATATTGTGGTTTACTTTCAAAAAGTGATTAAAGTATTTAATTATGTGCAAAGCATTCTTAAGAAAACCCCAAATTATTACGTGTTGGGAACACAGTGCACACAGGCAAAAAAGGATATGAAAAATTTCCAATAACACCATAGCTTGGAGGGGAGTTTGAATTTGCTTTGACTGCAAACAGTTTAAACACTGATACTGGAAGGTCAGGCTGTGCTCTTCAAAATAAATCTATCAGAATAAATGGAATTGCTTTGGATTTGCCCTGAATTCAGTTAAAGCAGGGCCTGGTCTGTGAAGTTCATCATGGTGAGTTATACAAGCTAAAATGAAACTCCAGGAAGTTCTTTGCATTTTCTTTTATTTTATTATTAAATTATGAAAGATTGAAAAAAGATACAGCCAGGTTTCATTAGGGAGTACAGATTTTAAGAGAAAGGCTATTTATTTGTGTATTTTAGAATCTCATGCTCAACTCTAATCAATTGTAATTTAATTGTAATTGCTTTTTAAGTTTCATTAAGCAGTAAAGTAAAAACAACTCTGGTCTAAAAGCTCCAGACTTCTCCTTTTGCTCAGGTCAATATCCATTTTCCTCCAGAGGCAACAAGGACAGGGGAAGAAAGTCAAAGCTGTGCCTCTGCAGCCCTAGAGTTACTCAGCCTTTAGCTTCTGATTAAAATCCCCTGGGTCCACTTTCAGGCCTTATTCGAAGACACTGAAGGATGCAAAACTACTTATTGGCAGCCAGGGCAGGGAGTGCCCTGAGCTCTTCCTTCTGCTTCTGCCCAGGGAGAGGTTCAGGCAAGCCCTGGCTTCCTTGGGAGCAGGTTTCCTTTTGTTCTGAAAACCAGACACTTAGAGGATATGCTTTTGAATCATGCAACATGATGGAGGGAAGAGGAGAAGACTTTTCTTCTCAGATATTGACACTGGTCTCTCCTGTTTTGCTTATGCCACCCAGCCGGGNGAGGGAAGTAGAGAAGAGGAAGGAAGGAAGGAAGGAAGGAAGGAAGGAAGGAAGGAAGGAAGGAAGGAAGGAAGGAACTCCTACAGAACCCTTGACCAGCTGCTTCAGCTGAGGATAATTATTATGCACATCCTGTTAACTGTGCCATCTACCCTAGGAACTGTCTACTGAAGCATTATAGTAATTTAGAGTAAAACATTTTAAATACATTGATCAGAGTTGGCACTAAAACTCTTTTGAAATGGGTCTGGATGGCAGTGTGACATGACACCATCTGGGTTCTTCTCCTGTTTGGACTTGGAGTGGGTGTATGCTTTGGCACTGACAAAATAAGAATGTTATCAGCACGGTCCATGTTGACAGTTCTCCGATGAAGTCGATGCCAAATCTCTGTGAACAAAAACCTGGCCTCCTTGACATCAACAGGAACTTTGCCATGAACTTCAGGATGGCACATATTTTCCTTCTACTTTGAGGTAGCATAATCCCAAGACTCATATCTGGAGCAATCTCAGAGGACAGAAACATCGAGGAGTGGATCATGATACAGGTTTTCACTTGGTCCTCTAGCACAGAGAAGACAGCAAGGAGCAGTACTCTCTAAAAACATACAAGTGTAAAGCACTTATCCGAAATAAGCCTATGGTATAGCCTTTCTGCCAAGCAGTTCATTGTGTGCACAAGCTTGGAAACAACTGAAAATAGCCATAACTAGCTGAAATGTAAATGTTTGCATTAAAATCCTTTTTAATAGTGGGACTGGTTAGCCTACAAAACAAAAGAAGAAAAGAACAAAATGCCCTCACTCAGCCTGACTGCTGACAGAGTAATCTCCAAAAAAGACAAAACCAACAAATACTACAGTGTGTTCTACTTCTCCAGTTACACTTTCTATTTACTTTGGCAATAGTCACTTAGCACCAATGAATTTTGACAGAGAAACAGTGATGACTAATGGAGGCAGGTGATATACATGTGAACTTTAGAGACATCAAGAAATAAATGCTCACATAGAGCTGTGGAAAATATGATAAAAATAGAAAATCCTGAAGGTCCAAAGGTGTTGTATTAGAAGGAAAACAACAAAACTCACAAAAAAAAAAAAATAATGTGGCTTTCATTCTGGTAATAAAGCTGCAGATGTGGACTCTGAATATGTTGACAGCCAATTAGCTAAACCATGGAAGTGCAAATCGTGTGCTGCCAAGCAATGGATGAGAAATCTCTTGCTATAGCATAGGAGTTGTTAAAAGTATGAATAGCTTGAGAAGGGAATTCCAGATTTGTGTTCCTTAGTGACTTCTGTTGTCATTAGGAATGTGCCTTTAGCTTACACACAAAAAGCAAGGAGAAAAAGGACTTTCAAATGTTTAGAGGAGCATGTTCTTGCAACATCAGACCTTAATCCAAGTATTTAATTGAAATCTTTGCATACCACACTTCATTCTACATATCACCTTTCATGCTGGCGGATGCACAGTGCTTTCTGCACAAGCCCAGCAAAACTCCTTGAATATGTACAATTCTAATTCCCATAAAACCATTAAACAGAAGAATAAATTAGAGTGTGACATTCAAGGTGGTGTTCAAAGGACAAACACCTTCTAACAGCAAAGAGTAAACATCAATAGGGGCTAATTAAGTGTAAGTGGAATCAGAAGCCCCTGTAGAGTCCATGAATCTAGTGGTTAGGAAGGAGCAACTAATTAACAGGAGGAGATTGAAGGCAATCAGAATGATAACAGCCTCACTTTTAACCACTGGAACAGTGAGAGGTTCCCTGCCTCTCCTGCCTGATAGTCATGATCAGGTACTCTGGAAGAAGGAGATGACAAAAGAACACGAGCTGGAATAAGCCACAAAACAGTGTTTCAGCACTGGATAAAAGATATATAATACCATGAGTAACACAGTGACAGATCTTCTATTCCTCCTGTCTCATGATGTAAAGACAAGCTGGTCAAGGAAAATAGTGAGAAATTCAGTGTGCTTCTTTGCACCTCTTAGAAAAGACAGCCCTGGGAATGTGCTGAGGCCAGGAGCCCTGAGAGGATCCAGTGTGCTCAGAGAGCAGGAACAGCCAGAGCAGTCCAAAGTAACAGCACCTCAACATTTGTAAGGTGTATCAAGTATCAAGAACTGAAGCTGGTGGTGGTCCTTGAGAGACAAGTGCAGTGAGACCCACAGAGGCAGCCAGTGCCTGGTTGCCTGCTTCAAGCATCCAATGCCACCTGCTGAAAGCACAAAATTGTTTCCATGTCAAAGCCAGGGTGAGAGTCTGACCATGGAGGGTGGTGGTCAGATCCACTGGGATGCCACAAACACTCAGCACAGCTGCAGGATGCCACCAGGCATCAACTGTGCCCCACATCACTCAGGTGACGGGGAGTTCAGAAAAGGATGACAGGTCATCATTTTTCTTAGATGAGCACATGCCATGGTCTCAAAGACCCACACACAGGGAAATGGTGCTCAGCATATTAAACCCAACCAGATGTAGGGCTGTTGCAACTT
Organism: Climacteris rufus; assembly: GCA_013398175.1. Classification (NCBI taxonomy): domain Eukaryota; kingdom Metazoa; phylum Chordata; class Aves; order Passeriformes; family Climacteridae; genus Climacteris; species Climacteris rufus. The sequence goes on along the minus strand of VZRZ01005086.1, from coordinate 540,754 downwards.
TACCTGTTTCCAAGAAATCCAAGCACACAAAAAAGCTAGCCCTAGACCCATATGTGAAACTGGACAGAAGTATACGTGGATCCCAAGTCCAAGTAGCCTGGTATGCCCATATCCATGCAGGTACACTCTCTTTGCTTTGCTAAGCCTCTCATGACTGTTTCAGCCCTCCCAGTGACAATATCCCCATGCCATGTCAATCACAGGACTGTGCCTGGGCAAAGACAGAGAGACTGCAGGTAGGCACAAATGAAAACCATGCCAAGGAGCCTGCTGCAAAAGGGCACAGGCAACCAGGGACACTGGCCTAGGTCTTTTCACATGTACAAATGAAGGGTCTGTGACCAGGTACAGAGTTTATCTGATAAACACAGTAAAGTTCTTTTAGACACATGCACTTCCAAGGAGTACAGATCAGGAATCATTTAATTTCAGCCTAAGGTAAGGAGATGAATTAGGATTAAGCCCTTAAAAAGCCTATTCCTCTTCACTCACATCAAAGAAAATTATCTAAGGAGTAAGCATCTATCACTCAGACACTTACTATTAAGTGACATGATTCCTACTACAAGGCACCTGACTCTAACTATATGAATCAAAAGCTTGCAATTTGCAGAACTGGCTGCAATTCTGAGGACTGTGCACTGGTCTCCAAGTGTGCAGTTGCAGCTAGGAATGATTATATCCTTCTGCAGCATTCCGCTGTAATAAAGATTAGTTAGTGAATGTGGCCAGCAATAGTTTTGCAGAGAAAAAGGGTTATTAATCAAATCAGATACTCCAACCAGTTCCCTCTATTGTGTTTTAACTATAGGAAAGCACGTCAAGCAGCAAAAGGCAGGGGATTTGCAGACATGCCCTCAGAAACTGCCAGTAATGTTTACTCTACATGCCATGGCAACCAAGTTATTGTGGCTGTCTCTACTGATGATGTGTGCCCTGGTTTAGAGGCTTACATTGCCACCAGTTTTGGATTTCCAGGTTTCAGGGTCCTGACTCTAAGTGAAGGCAGCCACCCTTTCCAACCTTACCTTCCCCATCCATTTACTTGTGGGCTTTTCCTAATGAACCCATCCATCTTTGCTTGGTAACAATTCAAATGCGTCTGTTCTTTGAATGGTAGGAAATATCTTTAAAACATTTAGGAGTTACAAAGAACTAGGATATCTTTGCTGAACTAATAAATACCCAGCTGATTAAACAACAACAAAAAAAAACTCACCAAAACCCCCCAAAACAAACAACAAAAAAACTGCACCAAAAAATAACAACAAGAAAAAACCCTGTACATATGCAGTCAGTGATGCCTCTGATTTTTTACACTTTGGGTAAAAATGGTATTTTATGTTCTTATTTTTGTTTCAATTAAGAATTATTCTAAAATACTTTTGTGAAGTGGAAAAAGTAAGTAATCCTCGAAAAAAATTTATGGAATATTTCTGTGTAGGGGGAGGCAGGAAACCATCCTTCTGTGCCTTTTGCCACATGTTTCTCATAAGCATGAAAAAGGTGATAACAGTTGGGAGGAGTGGCAGAGACATTACATTTTTCAAATCCTCTGAAAGGTCCAGTTGCTTAGATTTGGGAGGGAGTTCACTCATGACTATTCACAGAATGCTATCACTTGTGCTGTGAGGATTTGCTTGCCTTTTCAGAAAAGTGCATCAGTCAGAAAGCAGAGCAAAAATGGGTCTGGTGTAAACTGAATAATTTTTTTTTAAAGGCTTCACTGGGGGGAAGGCAGAAGAAAGATAGCTGCTTAAAAGTGATACAGGAAGAATACTTTGCACATAAAGTCATTTGTAGAAGTTTTTTTAGCAGCATTCGCTGAAGAATTTGGATAAAAATTATTCAGGGTTTTGTTTTGAGCATGGTACAACTCTACACGAAATTCAGCTTGTTCAGAAAAAGGGAAGTCCTGACTATAGGCATCACAATATGGATACATACTTCAATAAGTTGCTTACATTGCCAGTGAAACTTCTGTGCCAAGAATTTTCTCCTAAGGGACCTCTAATACACTGCATTATTAAAAAGAGACACTTTCCTCTGCAGGATGGTGTGTTTCAACAAATTGAAAAACACAAATCTAAATATCTCTTTTCATACAAGAGTAATCTGATGGCGCAGGAGAAAATGTGGTTTTCCTGTGTCTTAAAATACTGTAGGACTTTGTGAGCCTTACTAATATATTTGAAACTGCAAAAAAATAAAGACAAAATTATATTAAATAATTTGCAGGCTAAAAATACCTTTTTATTATCCAGTACTTGTAGAGACAAGGAACCTTAATGGATATTTTTTATCTATTCATTATTATTATTGCTGCTGTGTTTTTACTGCTGTTACTGCTGTATTGTTATTTCTGAGTCTATTTTAAACCATAGTCAAGGCTGAGGTTTCACTGTAATTTGTATAAGTGATCCATAAAATCTACATAATAGATTACTGTCACTGCAATACATCAGAATTTGCACAGAGGGAAGGGCTTTTTGCATTGAATGTTTTCTCAAAGGACTATGGAGGATATTCAGGAATAAAGTCTGAGCAAGCCTCCTGCTCCCATGGCACATCTCTCTGGCTGCACTGGGGCCAGGTGGGACAGCTTGTCAGGCAAGACTTTCTTCTGAGGTTTTTCAATCTCTAAAAAGGCTGTGTTTATTTTACACTTGTAGTAAGGTGGAGAAATAGGAATCTTCTCTGCCCATGTGAACACACCCCAAGATATTTACAAGGACATGTAGTGATAGGACATGGGGTAATGGCTTTAAACTGAAACAGGGTAGCTTTAGATTAGGTATGAGGAAGAAATTCTTCACTCTGAAGATGTTGAGACACTGGCACAGGTTGTCCACAGAAACTGCTGATTCCCCATCCCTGGAAGTGTTCCAAGGCCAGGCCAAATGGGGTTTTGAGAAACCTGGTCTAGTGGAAGGTGTCCCTGCCCATGGTGAGGGGGTTTGGAACTAGATGATGTGTAAGATCCCTTCCAATCCAAACCATTCTATGATTTGATATTAGTGCCTGGGATTTCTGTCAGAGCAAGGCCTTCTCAAGGGTTTAACACCTTTTTGTATTGGCTATGAAATTCCTTTTCATCAATATGATATCAGTGTGGGCTGCTTCCACACTGCATCAGCATGTGTTGTGTCTCTGGTTTGAAGGGATTGTGGAGTGGTAGCAAAAATGCACTGGAGCAGGGGAAAGGAGAAATGTGCCTGTCCTTACTGGGCACATTGGGGTCAAGACACAGCTTAGACAGCTACATGAAAGGGAAGAAGCTCCCAGACACTGCAGTATAGACAGCTACTCCAATGCTATTTATTCACCCAAAAGTGTTAAGGTAGAGAACTTCTTCCACAAATCTATTTCTCTGCATGGGAGTCAGGTCAGACCAAAGCAGAACTAAGCAAACCAAATCTCTTGGTTCTTTCCTTACTACTAAACCCTTGATGCCAATGCACTGTTTTGCATTCTCCAGTGGGAGGTTACAGAAAACCCCTCATTTAGGGATAGGCCAGAGCCATGGCAGTGTTACAGCCCTTCAGTCTCCATGGCAAGAAAAACAAGGAGGAAAAAAACCAACTTGGTTCTGAAACATCATGGCTCTGATGACAATATTTCTAATGGAAGCATATAGAAAGGCCACTTTTATTTCATGCTCAGACTTAAGTCATATAAAAGCCGTCACCCCTAGGCCTATGAGATGAGCTCAGTTGATCAGAGCATGGAGCTAATAACACCAAGGCTGGAGTTCAATCCCTGTATGGGCCATTTACTTAAGAGTTGGATTTGATGATCCTTGTGGGACCCTTCCAACTCAAAATATTCTGTGAATCTGTTATATAAAAGGCCCAAATCCCTGTTAATCCTCATGACCACTTCTCTGACACAGGTGAATAACATTTCTTGTTGCTCAGTGGAAAAGCTATAGTATGGAGATTAATCCCTAACCATGCAGACAGAGTGAAGAAAGATTAACACTGCAAGGACTTTGCCAGCCTACTCTGAAATTCAGAATCCCTGGGCTTACCTACTGCCACAAATCCAAACATTTGCAGTTTTGGTTTAACTCCTAAGGGTGGCAAATGAATCTACCCCCTTTATGATGCTTCCGAATGAGAATTTCTCTCTATTCTAATTCCAAGCTGACACAAAGGCCTCCATGGAACCTCTACTCTTACCTGCTATACCCAGGTTTCCCTCCTTTCAGTGTGCACCAAAAGGCTGTCAGGAAACCTTGGGACAAACTGAGAGCCCCTTGATGACTTGGTAATGCTGGAGATCAGCCCGCCCTGGAGGTGAATCCCACCTGCAGCTCCAGAGCCCCCATGGAGACAGGACATGCCCCTCCATGGCCACACACGGACCTGGTCTGAACAAAGCACAGTGGAGAGCACCTGGTCCTCTGCCACCACAAACACATGCATGGTCATTAAAGGAGTTGTTGGTGCTTTCTTGGGTGCCCAGGGGCAGAAAACAAACAAAAACTGGAGAAGGGACAAGAATTGTCCATCTGACTTTTTTAATAAGATGATCCTCACACAGCTTCAGCAAATTAATGTTGAAGTTGGACACGCACCTATGTATTTCCTGACAAATGCAGAGAAAATATTTAGAGCACAGCCCAGTGTTCAGCTGGTATACTGGAAATGACTGACAGACAACAGTATCACATCCTTCTGGTTTCATTGTGAGTCCTTGGCAATGCTGCCATAGTTTGAAATATTGCCTAGGTCCTAATAAAAAAAAGCCCTAAGGAATGACAGTCCCTAGTCCAGCCATAGTTAAAGATATTTAATTTTTCAGTCCCTTGGACACTACCCACAGACCAGACACCAAAAGCTCACTATATGTAGCTACATCCTCAGGCTCTTTTTAGGTCCTCAGCTTACCTCTCTGTTTGCTTCTCATCACTAGGCTTCTTGCAGTATCTTTCTATGCTGGATGTTCAGAAAGTTTCTGGCAGGGAAGAAATACTGGGATGTCCAGTCTGATGATGAAACTCTGCTGCCCAAGGAATGTTGACATTAACTAGTGATACAGAAAATATTCAGGAAAATAACCATGAATCCATTTCTGGCAATCTAGGTAACACTACAGGCATAATATTCACTCTTCACAAACGTGTTATGTTAGTTCTGATCCTTACAAGACCCAGAGGCAAAGAAACATTATCACCAATGATGAAGCAGAGTTCATTAAACATACCAGCTGAGGCTTGATCAGAAAGACTTATCTTCACTTGGGAGCAAGCCACCAGGAGCCAGAACTCCATGCACCTGTCTCTTACTCTCCCTTTTTTTTTCCCATGTTCACATGAGATAAACAAAATGTTCAGCAATAAAGTTTTGCTCTGTTTGAAACCTGGGTAGGCCAGACATGGGCTATAGTTGCCAGTGACACCTGAACTGCAGTAAATTCTGAGCAAAAACATGATCCAAGAAAGAGTTGACAGCAAATGAAAGGAAGGGCAAAGAATCCCAATCCCTGTATTTGCTGGCAGCTGAAAAGGCAGCAGACGTCTTCATAAAACAACTTTCCCCCTCCTGGGCTGACACAGTGCTGTCAGTTTGAAAGGGCATGGACGCCAACTGTGCTGCCTGACATGCTTCAGCAGGGAGAAATGCTGCAGCCTGTGTTTGGCAGCGTGATTTGCTGTCAGAGAATTTTGTAGCCTTGGGGTGCAATTATGGAAAGCTCTGGCGCCTGCCGTGTTCAATCTGTGCTTGGGTACAGTCGATGGGTGGGTACCCCGGGGGTACCCAGCGAGGGGCAGAAGGGATGTGGCAACTATCCCACCCCATGCAGAGTCAGCACTGGGATGTGGACATGGTGCAGGGAACATGGAGCAGGCAGTGGAAGCAGTGGCCAGGTTTGGCCCAGGTGGCTGCTAAGCCTCACCAGCTGCATGCAGGACTGGGACAGAGAGGATGAACAATGAATGTATGCAATGAGGCCAGCTTGAAGGTAGAAGAGGAATGGGAGAGCAGAATGGTGTCCGGCAATCTTCCAAAGAAAGGGGTTTTAGTCTGTGGGTTTTCTTTCATTTGAAGGTCTCTGATTCCCAGGTGGGAAACAGATAAGGGATCTGCAAGGTTTCACATGGGTGCTGTGCACATGGAGCAAGTTATCATCCCACATCTGTACTGGTTTTGGCTGGAATAGAGTTAATTTTCATCTTAGTAGCTGGTACAGTGCTGAGTTTTGGATTTAGTATGAAAATAATGTTGATAATACACTGATGTTTTGGGTGTTGCTAAATAGTGTTCACACTAAGTCAGGAACTTCTCAGTGTCTCATGTTCTGCCAGTGAGCAGGTGCATAAGAGGCTGGAAGGGAGCATAGCCAGGACAGGTGACCCAAAGGAATGTTCCATACCATAGAATGTCATGCCCAGTATGCAAACTGGGAGAGCTGGCTGGAAGGGGCTGCTGAGGGCCTGACTAGGCCCTGGTAAGCAGGTGGTAAGTAATTGTACTGTACATTACTTGTCTTTTTAAGGTTTATGCCTTTCTCTCTCTCTCCTTTTCATCATCATCATAATTATTATTATACTTTATTTCAATTATTAAACTGTTCTTATCTCAAGCCAGGAGTTTTACCTTTCTCCAGCTCTCCCCATCCCAGCAGGGTGGGACAGCTGGTGGTACTTGGTTGCCAGCTGAGGTTAAACCACAGCACCATCCCGGCTGCTGGGCTCCACAGGTTTGGTCCCTGCTGCCCACCTGCAGAGAGAACAAACTTTGAAGTGAGAGCTGGAGCTGTGCTTGCCCTGAACTGGGATATCACTGACTTGTAGCTACAACATGAGTCTTGTCAAAGGGTCTCTGTTTTAAACTGGTCAGATGCAGCAGATTCACTGACGGCCTATCGGTTAACTTGGACTTTTACATGTGTAAGGACTCCCAGGAAGAGATGAAGACTGCTATAAATGAGACCTGGCTTTCTTTTACATCCTGCAAGGGGTATTCAGGATAAAGCCAATTCCACTCTGTCTTGTGTTCAGGTTCTCAGTTCCACTGTGCACAGTTCCAGACTCATTTAAAAGCACTCAGCAAATAACATATCGGAATATGTGTCAGATATTTTTTAATCTGAGAGTCTGGAAAATGCATGCAAAATCAAAATAAAAAACCTCAAATGTAGTTCAGTTTGCTTGCTTATGAAATCTCAGTGGAATATTTTTCTCTGCAGTCTGTGAAGACAAAAAACATGGGAACAACTGATGATCTTTTTTTTTTAGACTTCCTTTACTGAAAAAATCCTGCAATGATGACTGATGTTACTAAACATAAATGCTGATCTCTACAGTGGCCACATTAACAGATTGCTAGATTTTATGAGGCAAAAGTGTCTGCACAGAGCTGTAAAGGGCAGAAGATAATGAAAACTTTGGAATCAGATAGAGGTGACCAGCAGGACCATGAGTCAGTAGTCACAGTACAGAGTCAGAGCCAGCACAATCTGGAGGAACCAAAACAAACTCTGCAGTATTTTTGGAAGGGGAAAGCTGGCAAGCATAGCTTTACCTGGGCAACATAAAATGCAGCAGATGGGAAGATCCTGAGGGGGAGAGAAACTCAAAGGTGGGAAATTAAACCTCATAGTTCTTGGCAGTCAACCAGGAAGTGGAGAAAACTGAAACTGTACAACAATGGCAGCAGCTTCCCTCCTGCCCCGAGACACCCACACTGAAATCGTGCCCTGAGCCAGTGAAGCAGTGTGCAAAGACACCAGAGACCAGATTCAGTGGACCAGTAGCTGCGTGTTTTTTACAAAACTTGCTGGGGGCCGTGGCACACAGCCAGCCTTCTCCTCTTTGGCACTGGAAGGATTCCTCCCATGAGGAGTTCTGCTCAGACTTAGACTATCCACACAAGTTGCCAGCAGATAGGCAGAATGATCCTTGCACAGCTGACTGGTTGCTTACAGGACAAAGCTGTTGGTTTAGAGGGGCCAGTTTTGTCTTACAGCTTCTGGAAGGCATAGATGTGGGTGAATAGCTATTTCCACACCTAGTCATTCTCTCAGCTGGCTTCCTTAGCCAGGATAGGCTAAGATCTAAGCTAAAAGCTAACCTTTGTTGAGAATGGAGAGGGAAGAGGTACAGAACTGGGGGAGCCATGAAGGTTCAGGGATGAGTTAAACATAAATGCACATAGAAGGCACCTGAGTCAGATATTGAAAAACAGGGTTCTGGGAAGATGGGTAGAACTGCATCCATCCCTGGTAGGCATTCAGAGCATCCAACATCCAACATAGCTTGCTGATCATGGCCTTTCCCAGAGAAATGACAATGGTGGTGACAGCAAACAGTCAGCAGAGCCACCTGCTTCCCTGCATCACCTTGCTTCAGTTTCCTCCCCCTGTGGTGAGCTGAGGGCAAGGAACTCAATCAAAATTACTGTGGAGAGCAAATCAAGAAGAGGATAGAACAAACTGACTGAAGGGAAGGAAAGTTATTAACATGCAAATCGATGTAGATAAGTCAGGGGGCAAGGGGAATCTGACTTTAATTCATTTAACAGTGTGGAGATATGAGGACTAGAGCTGACAAGAATTTAAACAAAGATAATGCCGATGTGTTACGTGTGTTTGTGTGCTTCATAATGGCAACAGGGGACAGTGAAAGAATATTTATCCCTGTGGGCTATAACATTTGCTAAAATAACTTTTCTTGACACCTTTGAGTGACCACTTCTGCACACACGTGCATTCTGGTAGTCCATCCAGAACGCCAATTCATGGCACCAGAAAAATGCCTAGCAGATTTCTTAGGAGGAAGGTTTATGGCAACTACTTTCAGTTAAGAGCACTTAAGCCACATTTATTTGCTAAGTAATGTTGACTTCCTGATTTTTATGTGATAGAGTTTTTGTTTCAAAGGCAAACCATTCAAATATATTCCCCAGCCTCTCTTCTCAGCAGCCTAAGCAACACAGAACTCCAAATCTGTTATAGGCTGAAGTGAGGATATTTTTTCTGAAAACCTGCTGTTAAAATATTGGCAGCACAAGTCTGCTTTAACATCACTGATTCCAAACAAAAGGAGACACAGACATGAGAAGATTAAAAGAATAAAAACAGGAGCATATTTTGATTTCCCAGAGAATACAAGATATGCAAGAGTTGTGTTTGCAGAGGACTGGCAGGATGAGGATTTGCCAAACCAGGAGCAGCTGTCATAGCAACCACATCTGGGAAGAGAAGTGGTGTCAAGTCAGACATCACCTGGAAGGAAATTTCCCTGCTCAGAGGAACATTGTTATAGATGGAATACTTTGGAAGTTGTTGGTCAAGGCATGCTCATAAAACCTGGAAGATGCAGGTGAAGACCCCACCAGAAAGCAGTGATTCTTCATGGGAAAGGCAAATATTTGAGACAGAGCAGGTTCATAGGCCTGGTTCTGCCTTTGGCTTGCACAGGCAGCTCTTGGCAATACTACGTGAGTGTGTGTCTCATTTTCCCTGTCTCTCAAAGAGGGAGAGCCATTAGGCACCTTCTCAAAATCCATTGAGACCTGCCAATAGAAAAATTCTGTATATGCTGACATGAGTGCCAAGAAAGATGCTTCAGCTTCATTAATGATACATATTCTGTGGGCTCCTTTGCCTCCCAGTGGGGTAGCTTCTGCACAGTCCTGTAGTGTAGCAATTCTAAGAGCTGCTCAGCAGAGTAGGTTGCCTTGCTGCATTCCTCTGTTCTCTCTGTAAAGGCAGAGGGCTTTGTAAAGCCCTGGCAGAGTTGCTTTCAGCATGGACTGCCTGGGCTAAATGAGACAGAAGGAAAGTGGTAATCACCCATGGGCACCAAACCCACCAGAGTTTCATGCCCTGGAAGGGAGCAGGGCAGCAGCTGGGTGGCTCTGGTGATACATGCTGTAATGAAGAGGCTCACTTTATGCTCACCAGATGGGAGACAGCATCCCGTGGGAACACCCGGCTACCCGGGGACCAAAACCATCCCCAGATCAGCCTGCCTCTCTAGCTTCTGCCATGCAAGATCTCACAGTTGTGGAGATTGCCCTGACTATGCTTGTAAGGGGTATGTAGATTCTGATACCCTGTGGATTGTATCAGCCTGTGCTCACTTTTAGTTTTTCATGCTCTGGTTCTCTTGCAATGCTAGTTTATCTCAATTCTCAGGCTGCACATACCCAAGGCCATGAGCCACTGCTCAGAGAAGTCTCAATATTGTTCATTTAGTGTTTTTAATTTAGCATAGCTGAGTGTATAAGACATATTGATATGAGAAATCTGTTGCTTCCTTCTAAGTTCAGCCCTTTTTGCTGAACTGTAGGTTGCTAAGAATAAGTGGGTACTTTGTCACCAGCAGTAACACTTCAGAAGGCAGTCCAATTTTCTTCTTGCCTCCCTCAGGTTGCTCCTCCGTTGCTAAAGCTCCCCAGTATGTCCCTTCATCATTCAGCTATTTTTAGAAGCCCCTTCTCCACAGGCAGCTGATCCACAAATCAAACAAAGCTATGGAATCTCCCAGTGTTATGGAGATTTTTGGAGGTTTGGTCCTGAACTGAGATCAGACGACAGTTGAGAATTCCTTGACTTTTTTATTAGACTTGGCTCACAAGACAGAGCCCATGCTGTGCCTGTAATCCAAAGCCTCCTTAAGAAACCTCAAGTTCTGTCAGGTCCCAGAAAAGAAATATCCTCAGACATAAGGAATAATACTGCAGTGGGGCCTATCATCCAAAAGCCAGCTCTCATATTCTGTGCAAAAACATAAGTTTCTACTGGATTTTAGTTTTTCTATTGGTAAAGTCAACAGCTACCTCCTCGAAACATTGCGGGAGCATATTTAACATGTTTGTGGCCATTTTCTGTTTAGCTAGTACTAATTTTTGATACAGGAGTGTGCTAAGGAGCTAAAAGATAAAAGGGAACACTGACAATGTGGGAAAGTCATTACTACATCCTTCAGCTACTTGAGGTGACATTGTTTCCCTACAAAACAAATTGCTTATCACAGATTCCATTACTCAGGAGACAATAAACAGTTGCCACAACGCATGCCTCTTAGGCACTAAAAGGATCTTCAGGACATTTGTCAGCCTCACTTGATTATTAAGGGGGAGTTTTTTTGATACAATTAAGAACATAGCAACGTAGAAGTGATTCTTTTTCCTTTTTTAAACCCATTGAGAAAACACAGGTGTCTGTAGATATTGGTGAGGATTCAGAGGATTGAATTACTAAGGAGATTGGTGAGGGGCAAATAGAGGAAAAGACAGAGTTAAGTAGGCAGGAAAAAAACAGTGCTAATATGAAAAACGTTTCCTCCTTATTTGGAGGATGACCTCTTTTTGTGTTGTGCTGAAGCTCAGCTGCTAGTCAGGGCAGTTAAAGTGGCAGTCAGAGTCCAAGGCTATTACCTTACCAGTTTAGCTGCTGTCAGAAATGCTGTTAAAGGTGTGTAGAAAAATTATTAATCACTTTTTTTAATTTTCTCATATCATATTTTCAGTGGTCTACAGTCATCAGGTGCCAGGCACCTTGGACTCTCTCTGAGCCCATGACGTAAAGGAGAAAAAGATCTCCAATTCACCACTGTTCCTGAGGTGTCTCCCCATCCACTGTGTTGCTGCTGGTTAAACCATCAGCACAAGATCAGAAGGAGGACATAATACCTATGCTACTTAAAAAACTGGACAGCTTAAAACTACCTGTCCCAGAAGCTGGGTTGTGAATTGCTGTATATCTTGAGCAATGTGTTTAGGGTCTGTCAGCATCTTCACTCTGCATTGCCATGAAAACAAATAAATGTTCAGATTGACTGAAATGGCTCCAAGCAGCTCAGAACAGTTTATAATTGTGCTGAGGCAACTCTGAATGGTCCTGCTGTCTGAAAGGCAATGAAAAAGGAATAGCAGGCTTTGCTTCTAAGTACATTTACTTCTTCACTGTTGAAATGATCTGTCTAAACAAGGTTCAGGCAGCAATGTTTCCTAATTATGTAGGCCAGTGAAGTACTCAGCACTGAGTACTACATTCACAGGAGTTTTACTGTGGATCCCGAAGGAAACTGCATATGAAATAGGCTGCTGAATCTTTTGTAAAAAGATTTTGCCTTTTTCAAAAGTACAGTCCTGAAATGTCCAGGTATGGAGTGACAGTATACCAGTGAATACAATGGCTTCCACCAGGAAGGTCAATGTCTTGTAGGAGTGAAAAATGGAATGGAAGAAAGAATGGAGAAGTGCAAGACTTAATAAACATTTACTTAGACCTCAATCTTCCTAATATTGGATAAGATGGAGACAAAACCACTTCTATTATCTGGAACAGAAGTTACTGAAAAACTGAATATCAACAATCTGCTGATGTACACGAGTCTCCAGATGCAGTGTTTGGAACTTCTATACCAGTTATTTTCATTCAACTGCTTAAATTTTCATATCAACAAGTTTTCAGCTTATATTACTTGCAGACAGCTATCATTTTTTCAGCAGTTTCTATCTAGTCATCTGTTAGGTCTCTGATTTCTTGTTTGATAGCTGCAAGTTAAGCGTAGCTACACTGCAAGTCACAGGTCACACAGAATGAGCTCCTGGAAAGGTATGCTTCAATGATCTGACTCCATTAGTTAAAATATCTTTCAGATTCTCCTTGAGAGTCAGACTGGCCCAGAAAGCTCCCCTATCATTCACAGTCCTTGATATTGACAGTATGAGCATGCATAACAACCTACAGACTGAGGAGCCGTGACATGTACATGACAAAAACAGAGTAACTCTTCAGAGGGAGGTGAATACCACTGCTATACATTCACAGCAAATGCAGGTTGATCAATATTTCATTGCAGAGCTAAACTTTTAATGTGATTCCTTTTTGAAATGTCACTGCACATCTGGGCATGGCTGCTTTTACTTTCTACATGCTACTTTTAAAAAGCTAACTTTTCCCCTCTTACCACAGAGTCTGTTACCTGCAGTGTGACTTCTGGTACTGTTGCCCCCAAGAGTATAAAATAAAATAGAATAAGTGTTAGTAATGACTGCTATTAGATCAGTGTTGTTCAATAGTCTTCAAGAGAGTGGGAAATTAAACAATTTATCTTTTGGTAATGGATTATCCCAAAAAAAGGTATTCTGATCAGCTTGAAACCATGCTCTGCAGCAGCAAGTTGTAGCAGAGGTCTGGAGAGCTGTGATGTGGAGAACAGCAGCAGATACCCTGCCCACAGACATGCCTCTGAGAAGAGGCACTTCCTGCAGTGAATGCAAGGCACATAGACCTGCTGAAGCCAACATGCAGGAGCAGGGGGGAGTACTTTCTGTGAGTTCTGATTTTAGCCAGAGAGGGAAGTAGGTGTAGTAATAGACTCTAATGTCTTTTTAATTTCTGTGTGCACCAAAATTAGGTATTAATCCCAGAAGTGTAGAAAACAAATGATATGTTGACAGCTACTTGAAAACAAATATCTCACACTGCAATTCTTAATATAGCCACAGAGCTCCAGGCAAGAAGCACTTCATCATTTCAAATATACTATCCTAATTATAGCTTGTGTTTTAACTGAGATTTCCTTTCTCCATTTCCCTACTAAAAGATGCCACCAGTGAGTAAAAGAGTCCTTTATTAACCCTCACTCTTGCTGCAAAGTGCTGTTACTTTTCTTTAGGGTAGGACTTGGGCCCTTCTGATAGACTGGGGAATGTTTGTCCCAGGTACTGGTCAAACAGAAGGCTCACCAATACTTTAGGCGGTATAATACGGAGGAGAATATTCCAAACACTTTATATGGAGAGTTACTGACCTACAGTGAGTCATAGACGTGGGGCATCTACTACCACCCTGTAGTAGGGTCCTCAGTAACCCCCCAGTATATAGCTATGTTTCTACTTTCTATTCTTTATCATGTACATTAGGCAGTAGAAAGAGTCCCTTTGGACCCACCCAGCCTGGTAACATCAGCTAAAAACTGTAGCCTGACTTCAATAGCAGATTTTGCTTTATATCATTTGAGAAGTTCATTATGTCAGTTAATCCACTTCACATTTTCTTCCTCTGTAACAGGCAAGATAAGGATGCACAGCTAGCTTGCTTTGCAGAAAAGGTGCTTTATTATCCAAATCCAGCAGTTTGTTTATCTGAAAAATAAATTCAAAATAATATTTTATTTAAAACTTCTGATCTTTGAAAAGGGGGAGTCTAAATAAATACTTTGCCAATAAATAATTGCCAATATTACGTGCTATATAGACTTTGTTTTTGTAGACTATTGTTTTAGTTAATTCTCAGATCACAAGAAACATTTAGATAAGCACAAAACCAAGAAAGACACAGGGATTTTTTCTGCTTATAAAATGTGTGTATGTGCATGTCTGTGTATTTTTTCTATAGGCAAAAAGTTGGGCACCCTTTAGACATAACGCAAATCCAGATAAAGAATAGCTATGGCATTTTACCCACTGAATCCATGTGTGAGTTAAGTCAATGAACTATTTTCCATAGGCTCCTGTAATTTTTGGATTAGGATCATGAAGTTTAGCCCAAGCCCATTGAAATGACTGAAATCCGTAACAGAAAACAAGGTACTCACATGAACTGCTTACTTGCCCTTTAGCAGCTACCATGCCTTCAAAAGCCCCAGGTATTTCAAAACAGTCACACCTGGCACAGGTTTAGGGAACAAGATAAAATTATTGGGCTGAGAGGCAGAGTAATTTGTAGAAAATCACTCACTCCTGTGTAGGAATTGGCTGCCCATTACTTGATGAAATACTCAGTTCTTTGGTGATGAGCTGGAGCAGAAATGCTTTGTGGCATGACTCTGTCTACAAGCCAAACAAATGCAGTTTATTTCTTTATTAAGTGTACTTAAGTATTGATTTTGCTGCCTACTGTGAAGATAATCAAAGCTACCTATAGCTCCCAGAGAATGAAAAGAGGATGAAGATATTCAGGTAAGCAGTGCAGGGCTGCCTGCAGTTTTCAAATGCGTGTGGAACACATGCAATACCTTGGCTTCTGTCCTGAAGCTGAGGCTGGTGCAGCAGTCTCACACAAAGGGCTGCTGCAGGAGTCTACACAGACATTTCCCTCTGCCCAGGGTGGGACTGCCTCTGAGGAGGACAAGCTAGATGGGAGCACTCTTTGTCCTTAATGTGTTCTCTTGGGAACTCAGGCACTGGCCTCCTTGTGTGTCCTGTAAGAAACAGGTCTGTAAAGTTACCTGAGTGGCTGCAGACTCACAGACTCACTCCTTTGGCTGTCAAGCCTTGCTGCAGACAGGATCTTTCCATTGTGACAGCAAACTTTCCTCCCACCTGCAATGATAGTGTGAAGCAGCAGCTTTCTACCTGCTAACACAGACCTGCATTTGGCGTGGGTTTCAGGTGAGACAGGGCTTTTCTGTACTCTAGCATTGCTTTCCCATTCCCACTCCAACAAGCCAAACTGATTTATTACCACTGGGGTGACGATCACGCTTGATGAATGTTTAGAGAAGATCATACATCTAGAGATGCTCAGTATGGGCCACAATGCCTGCTGAGGACCTGTTTGAAGGTCACAAGGTGTCCCTGTGTGATGGAAGATGCTTAAAGAAGAATAACATACAGTTCACCTGTTCTTAGGCAGCCAGGAAATCAGGCAGCAATGCGCTGGGCCCTGGTGATGTAGATAGGTATAACGAAACTGTGCCATATGTTCCTTTTAGAAATCCTACCATTTTACATTTACCTAATTTAATATGCTTGGCATAATATAGAATATATCCCTAACATACTGACATTCATTGCAGACACTTCTAGCAGACTAAAAGGTCTCAAAATTGTCCACAGAAGGAGTCAGAGCCTGTCTTTACTCAGCCAGAATATCCATATAAAATTAAATGAACATTTTGTTTCTTGGTGAGGAACACGAAAAAAGGCCACCTATTTAGCCTAATAACCATTCTTCCTGTCACCAAGACAAGTGAACTTGAAACTGTTTCAAAATTTTCCTTATTTTCTCTGATCCATCATTATTTAAAGAATAAGAATAAAACCACTTAATACTCAAAAGCATATATTTAAAATCCTGTATGCTTAAGGGATTACCCTTAAATGTTACTTCTAAAAAAAGACATATTTAATTTCACAATTGTCTCTCTGAAAGGTTAAGTATGTAGAGCAAAATTAATGCTTCTGTTGATGTACAGATTATCTGTCTTGTCATTCAGTGTGATATTTTTCACAGTCTATTTAAATGAATGACAGACAAATTGCAGTTGCAACTGATTTCTGGATTTTCTCTCAAGGAGAAGAAATAGAGGGGTTAAACCACCTCAGGAGATATAATTTCAAAATATTTTTTAAGGGTTGGGGGGTTTTGTCATAGATATATATTTGTATTTTGGGGAGAGAGCAAACTCTATGTCACGTAGTGAAAATTCAAGTTGCTTGTTAATATGTAAGTCTTGAAAAGCAATTACTTTTTTGATAGAAATAGCATAATGCCATCTAAAACTCCAGACAGGCCTTCACATGCCTCATATTTATGCAGATATGACTTACTTAATACTTGAATGACACAATTTGCATTTTCTGTCTCAGGACATACTGTGTTAGTGCTCAGGACGAGAGCCTTGACAGTGCACACTACGCTACATAGGCAAAGTCTCAGTTCTCTGGGATTTGGGTGGGAAAATGTGTTCTCCCACAGTCATTCCCAAAGACTAAACTTTTGTAAATAAGGTTGCATCAACTTCTTCCATCTCCACTTGCCCCACTCCAGCTTGTATATGAAATACATTTCCAGTCAGATTGTATTTATTTGGAACAAGCTGATCCTCACCCACCATGGTGTAATGACTGGATTTGTGACTGAGCGAATAGCAGTGGATGTCTATATGGATTTTTGCAAAGATTTGACACAGGCCCCCAGGTCTTTTGCACCAAGTTTGGGATAATATGGTCTTGATGGGGAGGTAAAAGCCTGGTTAGATGGTGAGGCTCAGAGGGTCATGTTTCCTGGTTGGACCTGGATGCCTGTAGTGAGTAGGATATCCACAAGTCTACTCTGGAACCTGTCCTGTGCAATGACTTTACCTGTGGAGGAGTGTGCTCTCACCAAATCTTCAGATGACATCCGGTTTGGGGGGACCAGGCAATATGCTGAGGTGTATGCCATCCATAGGGACTGAGACAGTCTGGAGGAATGGCACAACAGGAACTTGTGAAATTCAATCAGGACACATGAGCCCTGCACATGTGAAGGAAGAAGCCCCTGCAGGGATGTAGGCCAGGGGCTGCCTGTGGAAAGGGCCTGGGGGCTGGGGGGCAAAGCTCAGGACTTACTGAGCCTGGTGAAAAGACAGCTGCGTGAGGGACATGATAACCTAACAGCAGCCACCCAGCACCCACGGGGAGGTGTCAGGAGATGGAGGTGAGCTCTTCTCAGTGGTTCTTGGTGGGAGGATGAGAGACAGTGTTCATTAGTTGAAACAACAGATCAATTATAAGGAAAACTTGCATTCCCTATTGGGACAGTCAGGCAGTAGCACAGGCTGCCCAGAGATGTTGTGTATCAAAATCAGGTGAGATAAACTCCTAAGCAACCTGTTGCAGCCTTATGACTGACCCTGCCTTGGGCAGGAGGTTGGGCCTCAGGTCTCCTGAGGTTGTTTCCACCTGAATTACCCTGCAGTCCTAAAACAGCTTCTAATAATGAACAGTAGTCTGTGACCATATGATCAGTTTATATATACACACATAGTTGGGCATGGCAGATGAAACTTGCAGTTTCCAGGGTGTTTTTTGTGAGTGGACTAAGACCTCTGACATGTGAGTGGACAGTGATCTCCAGAACACTGGGTGGTCTGGAACACAGGAGGTGTATAACCACCCAAAGTGCGAAATTTTGCAATAAATTTCCAAATGCAGTTCTTAGGGGAAAACTGCGTAAGTAGTTCTAAAATACGACTTGTTACATTTATGAATGGGATTATGGGATACAATTGCCAGCAATGGCAGGGACAGAATACAGTGACCTAGGACTGTGTGCAAGCTTATATCTTTTGTTTTGGCAGATGCAAGGCCAAGCTCCTCATCTTCAAGAATAAATAAATGGAAAATTAAACATGGTAAATATTGTAAATATTTCATTGACGCTTCGTAGTGTGAAATAGAAAAAATCTTTTGCCCAGTTCAAAGTTATTAGAGTTTGTAGCTGTGAGGTTTGATAGCTATGATAATAAATGGTATTTATATTCTAGTGCAAAATGGGTATCAGAACCAAAATGCACAAATATGGACAAACCTAATTAAGCTGTGATTGGTTTATTCATATCACAGCAGATGAAAGCTATATGATAAACAGCTTCAAAGCAAGTGCAGCATATGTCATTGGCTTGATTATTAAAAATTGACATTTTATTCAAGCCCAAATTTTAAAAAGGAGATTGTATACAAATTCAGAGAAATCCAGTTATGCTATAATGGTATTGCAGTGCAACAAAACCCTAATTTTCTTCATGAAATAATTGCATAGTTCCAGTTTGTCATGATAAATCAAGCCTGAACCCAAGCACAGGAAGATCTAAAAAAAGTCAAAGTGCTCTTCATGATGCATGGACCAGGATATAACCTTGAGAAAGTCAAATGTAGAATAGTAACACATATTTATAGCCAGGTCACAGGATTTTTTTATAGGGAACCACAGTTTAAGTGGAAGGAAAGGCATGTTTCCACAATAATACACTGTGTAAAGGCAGCATTTTTCTATTGAGATACACCTGCCAATGATCAGACTGCAGTCAGGGGAGCCACAGCCAAAGCTGTGTTTATATGTCCTTCAGTTTTAATAAAGCAGCAATCCACAACCCTAACAGGCACATTCATATACTTACTATGAGTATATATGGAATGCTGCAGACCTCCCACAGCAGGTTTGGGTATGGACCTGAGTGCTTACAGGAAGGGATGAGCCTTAAAACCTGGAATCTGGAGGGTAGAGCTTCATGTCCTGTTGCTGCTGGTGCCACTGGAAGAGTTTGCAGGGAGGCAAGTCCCCACAGCATGGTTGGTGTGCTTCTCAGCAGAAAGGCAGTCAAATGAGATAAGGTATTATGGGCTAATCTGGGAGCGGTAAGGTACAATTTTGTTTTCTCTGCACAGCACCATAAAGCAAATAAATAGTGTTTAGCCTATAATGAAACTTGATAAAATTCAGTTGAGTGATATCAGGATTGATCACTCTAAGCTGACATTGCTATTTCCACATACCTCCGAAGAACTGCCCAGTGCAATGTACAAAGCAACGGCACAATGCCACATTTGTTCAGCTCTAAGTGTTATTAACCACCAGAACTGCAACTGGAACATAGACAGTAACTTAAAAACACACGACAGAAATATCATATTGGGAAAACAGGAATTTGAAAAGGAGTAACATCAGTTAATGTTATGATTGAAAGCCCCTTACAAATTCCCATGATTTAAGTTTACATTGTTTTACATAAAGAAAATTAAAAATTAGGTTTTTAAGTTTTTTTATGTACAGTGCCAGTGTCCTGTGCAGGGAATGGTGCCTGGTAGGTATGTGATTACAGTCAATGGTATTAAGGAAGTAAAGGCTTATTTCAGTTGCCTAAACTGGGATATACATTTCTGTGTGAAATTCTGAGTTCACAGCAGCCAGGACAAAATGGGGAAGGACTCAGTGAAAACCTTCACACACCTGACAGCAGCAGGCAAAAGTGTGGAATATGCCAGAATGCCTCCAATGGCGGTAGATGTCTATCCTCAGGGAGTGTAACTGAACCCTAAATGTGTGTGTGTTTTACAGGGTAAAAGGATACAGCATGGTTATAAAAGTCATTATTATTTCTGAGAATTTTTCCAGTGGGGATTCGGGAAGGAACTATTTAATCTACTGGCATGACTATTCATTGCAAGTATTGATCAAGGAAAAATTTATTTACAGAGATTTTTCAAATACAAACATAAAATAGCACATATTATATATATATATATTTTACAAAAATGAATATTGAAATAATTGACATGGTACAGCACAATACAACATCAATGAGCTAAACATAACAGCAACAGAAATCTATGTCTGGAAGAAATTTCCTGTTAGTCGTACATAACCAACAGAGCTCTACAGTACCGTGAGTGGAATTTCCAGTGGACAGAAAAATGTCCATTTACTGCATTTCATAAAAGTACTATAGGAAAGGTACATATGCCAAGTAATTATGTTGCATTTTGTAATAATGCTGAAAACACAGAGGCTTAATAAAAGTTATATAGGGCTGAATAAGCAGTGGATAAATGTTTGGGGAAGAAAATTGTATAGAGATTATACAAAATACTGATAAAGTGGCTTATTGGTCCTTTTATTAAGTTTAATGTATAGATTAAAAAGTGTTGCAACAGCAAGTCTTAAATCACCAGAGAGAAATTAAAAAAAAAGAAAGGAAAGAAAAAAAAATGAAAGAAGAATCGCACCAAAAGAAAGTTTCCTCTCCACTTATTTTGTGCCATGGTCAACATCTGTGCGTGCGTGTGTGCTTTCAGGAGCGCCGCACCGAGGGGCCGCTGGGTGCTACCCCAGGACCCAGGCACCACCGCCCCTCACAAGCCTGTCCATTAATTGGTGCATGCAGAATTTCACCTTTTGCCAAAGCAGAATTTTCCTTGCTTGTATTTTTGTGGAGCAGACCCTGAGCAGACCCAGGTGAGAAAGCCTGTCCCTGCCCAGTCCAGCTGGGTGGCTTTGCACCACCCTTCACCTCCCTGCCACCCTGGGTCTGCCCGCCGTCCCACTCCTGAGAGAGAGCAGTTAAAAATTCCTTGTCCGTCGTTGTTGTCCAGCAGACCTGGGCGAGCCCAGCAGGGCCCGCACCCGGGGCCGGCTCAGTAGGGGTATTGCTTCTGCTTCTTGCCCGAGAAGCAGGCGAGCCAGGTGCACACCAGCATGGCGGCTGCCGCGCCCCCACCTGTGCAGTAGTAGGCCCAGCCGATGTGGCAGGTCCCTGTAAGGCAAACAGCGGCACATGGGTCAGTGTTGGCCAGGGAGGAAGCACCACCACCACCCTCCCTTCTGCCCACCCAGGGAGACACTTCTCTAAGGTTTCAGCCCACTTGTTTCATTCTGAGGTTCTGTGCCCACCCAGGGCATGGGGGACCCGCTCACATCCCCCTCACACAAGCATAGATCCTGAACATCCTCAAAGGAGTGTGGCATCAACGGATCAACTGCATGGGGGCTGCTGTGGGAAAGGAACCAGAGAGTCCAGAAATAAAAAAAATGGACACATTTCCCTATCCCCACCCAAGGTCACAACTCATTGCTGAAAACTTCACTGATCTTCTGTGTAATGAGTGTCACAATATGGCTTTGAATTCATTTAAAGGCCTCAGTATCTTTATACAATCAAACTTATCACCAGTAAAGGTGCTGGGGAATCCCACTGTGGACCACAAAGTGATTACTTCCCTTCCAGGTATGACTGCGCCTGCAGTAGGGCAGAAGATCAGGAAAACAGCAGCTGTGGCAGGAAGGAAGCTTCTTTAGATATCTCCGAAAGTAAGGAGATAGCTGTTGCTGCTCCTCAGGATTTTGACCTATCTCAGAAGTAATTTTCACTTGGGCTGCATCATCTTGGTCATTTTTGAGTGCTTGGGACTTGTTACCACTGAGGTTCTTCCTGTGTTGTTGACACTTTGGGTGATATCACCCCACTTTGCACAGTGAGTGCTCTCACTAAGGCACGCGCAGCAAGGCAGCACTTCCTTCCCAACCTCTGGAAAAAGCAGAAGAAACCATTCGTCCCTTCAGAGGACAGAAGGTATCAACAGAGATTCCATCTAGAAATAGGTGGCATGTTGATATTCTGACCCAATGGCATCCCTGAGGGCCAGGCTTCAGGTTCAGGCAATTATCAACTTGGCTAATCCTGCCTTAGGCACAAGAAACACAAGATGTCTGTTCATCTTAACATGTCGAGGGCATTAGCATGCCTCAAGGCAGACAGCATGGCCACAGACTGTATGCAGGATATTGTCTGGCAAGATTTGGAAGGAAACAATATCGGAAAGCAACACTTACACTCCTGGCTACCTTGAAGATCTCAGGTTGACACCACAGAAGGAAACATAATACTTGTTTCATTTTTTTCTTCATAACCCTCGCAAATCTTAATTTTAAAAATGTCCTGTGAAACAAAGATCCTGATATGACCAAGAAGACTTGAAGAGCTGTGTGGCAATAGCTTGAGCTCACTAACCTCTCTCCTTAGTGTTCTGGAGCAGAGAGATTTACTTGGTTTTGTCATCTAGTTGTGCTCTGTAGATAATATCAATCTTGGCTTCCTCACAGAAGACCCCACAGAGAGTCTGACTTCCTGAAGAGAAGGCTATCAGAAGCCCTGGAGAGCTGCCAAGTGCCTGGCAATGTCACTGAGGCTGACACTTGCCCAATTGCCTAGCAGTCCCTGGAGAGACCTGTCTCTAGGCCATCTATTGCTTTGCCTATGTACAGACACTGCCCTTACCTTCTGTTGGGAATTTCAAAACCAGACTTAAGCATACACCAGATATTTAAACCCATTGGATCACTTTGGAAATGATCATGTTTATGCCAGGGTAGGGTGTGTTACAGCATTTTTTGTGATAAGATGGAGTCCATCTGATAGGTCTTTTAAAATTGTGAAGTATTCCAAAACTACTAGAGAATTGTAGTTACAGCTTGAAAAAGTAAATCTTTCTCATTATGATGTTTCCAGGTAGAGAAAATAAATGTTAAAATACTACTTTAAAAAAAGTTTAAAGATTCACCTGGTAGCACTGCCCAAAGCTGTAACCTAAGCAGGATACAATGAAGTAAATTTGACCTTTTGCATGGTGTGATTTCAACTTTTGTACCTTGGCAGTGGGAGCAAGTATGTGTGATACATGTTAAGACGAAGGAACTGTTAAATCAGTGTCAGAGATGTGTTCAACACATTCATCCACTTTTGGCTGAAGAGAATAACATTTATTTCTCCATACCATGCTCCATTTACCCAGAGGACCACTGCCCTACTTAATGCTCTGAGGCATGGCAGGGAGGCAGCCTCTTGATCTAACGAATGCAATGTGGTTCACAGGTGTCAGTTGGGTCAAGATGAACAAATGAAAGAATGGGAGAGTGGGAGAACAGATGAAAGAGCTGGGAGCTTGACCTTAGAGCAATAATAAGACAGCAATAAACCTGGCCATTATTTCCAGCCCGTATCAAGAGCAATGGGAGGCCTTGGATAGAACAGCTTGATCTGTACTTGGATGACGCTGAGCAGAACAGAATTTCAAGCCGTTGTGCTGAAGAAGAGCCTGCAGCAGACCTGGAGTTTGATGGTATAGGACTTAGCTATACTTTTCACTGCAAGTATAGTTAAGTATGGATATAAGACCAGAGATAATCCATCTCAAAAGTACCCATCACAATAAATGCCTACACCGCATAGCCACATGTCAAAATGAAGCAATGCCATCCCTTTTATAACACTATATTACATGAGGAGAAAAACATTTTGGAGTTAATGTTTCTGCTTTGGCGTTCTCAGTTTACCACATGTATGGTCTATTTTAGTCTGCTGCATCCTAAAGAAAGGTTGTTCCTTATCAATAATCAGGTAATTTAGCTGCTGTTTAAATTGTAAAATGACTTCTGCTTCACATTGTTATAAAACATTCATTTTAAAAGGAACAGGAAGCTTTATAAAAAGCAGAGTTGAGAAGTTATTACTGCACTGACATCAGCAGGACTAGTCATGTATTCAGTGTTGAGCAAATGGTGGAGAGATTTGCAAGACTGGGGCTTAAATTCAACCATCAAGTAGAGCAGTTTGCATTCATGGAGCTTGTCATATAAAAGATTAGAAATCCAGTATTGCAATTTCCCTTTTTTTATAATATCAAAACTCTAAAATGAAAAGCAACACTACCTAAATACTTGATAGAATTACAGCAGTTATTGAAACCGTGTCAATTTTCACACACACACAAAGGCACAAAAGCCATTGTTTTCCTTAAGGATGCACAAGAATAGATATATATGTGTGTGTGTATGTATAGGTTGAAGAGTGCCTGTCCACTGAGGGTGTGGAGAAGCATGCAAGAATGTGTACACGTTCTTGCTCCTAAGATGTGCTAGATCTGGTTTTGTGCCAAAGCAAATTCCCAGCAGCTGAAGCATTCTTCTAGCTGATAGAGGTGACATGCATCACAGCAGCTTGCTTCTCTGCACAGAACTGGTGTTGCTTTTAACAAATCAGTCTTTACCTGACAGGTCAGTATTGAGGGAGAAGCTGTGGCTTCAGCACTTCAGCATTTGGTTAATTCTGGATTTTTTTGTGTGTGTGTCTAAAAGACAGCATAAATAATCGGAGCTCTTGGTTGCTCAGTGAAGCAGGACTCTCTGAGTTGGCTCAGGTCAATTTGTAGCCAGCCATTAAGAACTTTGTTTTCACCTTTGTTTTACTGAGATTGGCAGCATGAGAGTGTCAGGATGAACACTGAAATAACAGATAAATGGATCTTGCAGCTATAGAAATGGATGGCCATTTTCTGAGCAAATAAAAGAATGAAAGAGTAGAAGCATTGCACTTTTTTCTTTTTTAAGAGGATTGAGAAAAACTGTGGTCCCTAAGGACAGAGGACAAAAAGTATGGTCAGCAAGGACACTATCAAAAGATTTATGGAAAAGAGTCCTATGGAACATAACACAATATTTACTAAATCAAAAGAAATCAGAAAATGTGGAAGGATACTTTTGCAGTGATGAATGGGCTTACTAAAAAGCACTTCCATGCCTTTTCCTGGTTTCTAATGTGATCCTCAAGGCCATGATATGCATCTCCTTGCTCCCCTCCTCGTCTTAAATATATAGGCAAATAGAGATTAAGTCAAATTTGGGATTGAGTAAAATTTGGCAACAGAATATCTGTAGATACTTGATCTACAATGGAGCTGTGCCAGGATCCAGTTGCCAAAACAGAATTTTACCAGAATTCCTATTCATGATGTCTTATAAATAATTATCACATATAGTTATCGAGGTCTTGGAAATAACATATGGTTTCATCTAAAATATCCAATAATTGCCTCTTATGAAAAAATATCCTGAATATGAAAGTCTCTTGGATGCAAATCTGTTAATTGCAAGACTTAGTATCTTAAATATTTGTACCTTTTTTGCTGTTAATTTTAAGACTATCCTGGACTTGCAGTCTGGAGTATTTGGCAAACTCTAATCAATTAACCTTAAGTACAGCCTATTTTCCAAGTTGAAAGAAAACAGGTTTCAGAATTAGACAGACTGTAGAGTACAAATTATATACCTCCAAAAATAAAAACTACAATTCCTACTTCCAAGAAGTTGTGCAGGAATTCTAATTAACAGGTTCCCATGAGAATCCAGTACTATAGAGAATGTGAATTCATATAATCAATCAGGGTGTTGGAAAAGCAATCAGAGAAAAAAAAATAAAGAGTGTGGTGCTAAGGAATATACAGGGATTTGGAAATATGAAAGACATAAATGAATGTAAAAGATAATCAGCTAATTATTACGAAGGCACAATTACTTTGAAACAAAGCCAAGATAAATTAAATAGATGAAGATTCTTTTCTTGACACAGCTACAATGAAAAATGGTCATGTGAAATCAGCTACAAAAGCAGGAAAGGAAGTTGAAACTTGGAATGCATCCAGAAAGAATTAAAGTAGTTATGTGAAACAAAGAAAGAACACTATATAAGGTAAAACTGTAGCCCAGCAAACAGCCTGATACAAAATAATTAATTCAGTGGAACTGGTTACTTTCTCTGTTGCATGGATATGACTTTCTCACATTTTTTATGCATGTATAGTTTTTTCAAGCTATTTTGGTTACTTAGAATTGGTCTGCAAATAAATGCATAAAATTTCATTAAGCTCTGAAGTGTAAAAAAGTGGGGAAAAAATGCTGACTTGAAATTCTTCAGTCCTGACGTATGCAGACACTCATTCATATGATTAAATCCTCCTTTCTTTGGAGGATCACAAATTTTTTTTTAATCAAACCTCAAATTTGCTGTAGGTGTGCATATATCATGGATCAATGAAGGAGAAACCAATACCTAGTGTCAATTACAGTGCTCAAATTCCCAGGAGCAAATAACTTACATGATGGTAATGAGGAGCTCGCTCAGCCTCCTGAAAGAAGTCAGCAGAGAACTCACCTATTGCAGAAGTGAAATCAATTCTACCTTTCTTTGGACATCCACAATGCAGAGATTAACACTAGAGTAGTACCACAGACTCCTTCCAGAGACAATGAGGAGGAAAAGTGTGTTGTATTTCCTCTTAAGGTAAATGTCTAAAGTACAGCAGGTGAACCCTGCTCTAGTAGCACCTATTTCTCTCCCTTTTAACTGTGAAGGGATTCTGAACAGCCAGTTCAGCTGCCCCTTCTGAATAGTAAAGAGCACCAGATACTTGCTCCAGGTGGTCCAAGTCCCCTGCTGGATGTTCCTGCTTACATCTATTGACTGCAGAGGGTCCTTGCATGACCATGTCCAACTCTGGCAGCAAATGGAACTTGCCTTATCATAGAATGATAGTATGGACTGGGTTGGAAGGGACCTTAAAGACCATCTACTTCCACCTGCCCCTGCTGTGGGCAGGGACACTCTCCGCTAGACCAGCTTGCTGAGACCATCCTGCCATCCAGCACAGAACTCTTCCAGGGATGGGGCATCCACAACTTCTATGGGCAACCTGTACCAGTGTCTAACCACCCACATAATAAAGAGTTTCATCCTAATATGTAAACCTACTCTCAGTCTACTCTCAGTTTGAAGTCATTCCCCCTTGTTCTGACGTTACATGCTCCTGTAAATAGTCTTCCCTTATGTTAGACAAAATACTTGTTGATCTTGATATAGTCATCAAAGGCTTATGAAGATTTAAGAATGGAAGCTCTCTGGGTAGCACTAGAGAGAAAATGTTTCTTGATGGAACGCCTTCTTTACTACCACGTAGTTTACTCACTCATTTATCTAAGAACTCAGCAGCTGCAGCTCAGGTATGCTCGTAAGGATTGTGCTCAGCCCCAGACAAAAAATGAATGAGTGAAATCTCTGAGCTGTTTGCAGAGGAACTGCAAACAAGTAAAATGCCTTTTCCAGACAGATTGCTCATAGAAAACACACCTTTGAATATTTTGCCTTTAATAGGATTCTAATAAATTGTCCTTTCTTCTGAATCCTTTTCTTTATTGTTTTGGCAGTGTATGTCAACACTCAGCCAGATGCTGAAATGACAGACGCTAAGACAAATTAACTAGTTGACAAAGCCTTTTTTATGCCCACTGCTTTCTGTGGACTTTTTATGCTGTTTTAGCAACTGCACTGTTTGCTTTGAAAGTGCTTTAAAGATCATTTACTCTAACAGTTCTACAGCAATAGTAATTATCAAGTCAACAGTTTTCTTTAAGATATTTCAAGCCCTCTACAAGCAGCTAAGGGGAACCTTAATAATAATGACATTTGGAAGTAAATATCCCTCAACAGAGAAGTTTTGGAGATCTTTTGAGGCCAATCCAGCTGCTTGTTTAGTTCAGGATGGGAACCAGACTTTTAAGTCGTTCTCTAGACAACGACGTTGGCCAGCTGAGCCCTTTAACAGCAGTCCACAGATAGCTGGGCTGCCACAGACAGCAAGCAAAGGTGTGTGGTTGGAGCTTTCTGCTTTGGTTGCCACTGCAGCTGTGCTCCCAGGTCTAGGATGTTTTTGACTGTGTCAGGTACCAGTAGAGCGTGACAGCCAGAGAAAGTAAAACAGCTGGAGGGGATCTAGAAGGATTTGCAGGAGACACAGGACATGAGACAGTTCCCGGTCTTGTGAGGAAGGTATGAACTCAAACAAGCACAGAATGCATTTGGTTTGGGTTAAAAAGGACCTTAAGGATCCTCTAGTATCAAACCCTGTGCAATGGGCAGAGATACATTCCACTAGACCAGGTTGCTCAGAGTCCCATACAACCTGGCCTTGAATATTTCAAGGAACAGGGCATCTGCAGTTTCTCTGGGCAACCTGTGCCAGTGCCAAATATACATTTGGCAATAGCAAAGAAAAGTGTAACGAAACTTCAAGATGAGCTCTGGAGGTAGTCGCATATAAAAACACCAAGCCATGTTTGTAGAATGTTTCTGAGCACAAAGATCACCTAGCAGAATAAAAACCAGCAGGTCCTAGGTAGGAAATGTGTGATATACCAAATACTGTCTCACAAAAAGGGGTAGGACATAAAAAATTCTGGAGCATTGATCATCCAATCTAAGTTCTGATTGCCCAAACACACCATATTTCCTCAAAGAAGGAAAAAATATTTTCCAAGTAGTTCAACTTAAAAATTGGAGTTTATCTTAAGTTTAGTGTCTTCGTTCTTTCAGGTTGATAAGGTAAATACCTAATATCACTTCATACATCTGGTGGTTGTGAAGTGACAGCTGGTAGCTCATGATGACATGAGTCATCCATGTTTCAATAAGTGAATCTTACTCTAGATAAACATTTTGCTGTTTGGGCTCTTAGGTATTGGTCTCATAGTGCTATTTCATTGGATGGCAACTGAGGCTCAATTTTGTGAGTTAAAGTGAGCATGCCCTGACCTCTTCCGTGGAACTTGGCTGCCTCTGCACCCATCACACCAGAAATCAGCATGTAAAACTGAGCAGTTTCCACATGCACATCTAGGGAAATCAATGGCCTAAAATGAAGTCTAACATTGCTTTTAGACCTTCAAAACCAATACAAATATATTTATATGTATACACTCACATTGCCCCTTTAAAACAGGCATGCAAGTCTAGAAGATTAAATATGCAGAATGCAGAAACTTTGGCAAATGTCTGTCACAGTTTTCGCTTTAGTGCATGTTCTCATCTTAATGCAGAGTCCTTCACTTTAATGAATTTCCTGATAAAGGACTCATTTTTCATCTGTTTTTCTTGTATGGTACATTTGGAAATGAAAACAAAATGGTATTCTTGCCTCTAGCTCAGCAAAATTGAATGTGTGCTGTATGATACTCCATAGTGACAGTGACTTCTGGGAAATGGCTTGCTAATTCCTTTTGCAGACCCAGGGATTTTATAGATCTGACTCACTTTCACACCCGTCAGTCAGCAGCTCTGTGCTGCTGTGCCACGTCACTGCCACGCTGAATGGGCCCACAGACAACTCCAGAGTGTAAATAATGCAGCATAACAGTAATAGTTTGTATGGTGACAAGAGATTAAGATGATTTTGATCCATCCTCAGGGAAAGGCAGTCCCTTTGAGCACCTCTCATTTACTACTCCTGTCTTCACCTCAGGCATTATTAGCCTGTTGCCAAATTAGACTATGGATTTGGACTCAGTCAACGAGCAAGCATCTGTGCTGGTTTAAAACATAAATATATAATTTTTCTTTCTCTCATTTATTTATATTGCCCTATTTCTAGGAGTTAACACTCTAAAAACAGTGGTAGAAGATTTCCCCCGTTCATAATCTAGTGTTTCAGTGGGAACTCTGCTCCGTCTGTGACCTATGATGGGATCCTGCAATACAGAGTGGGGCTCCAAGACCCTCGTACAGGTCATGCTGACTGCTAAGAAGTTGGGAACTACAAGCAGAGGAATAAAACAAAGACCTACCATGGCCTTAACCTCTCAGCAAGATTTGCAAGAGGTCATTTGTCAAAGGCCTAATTTATCAGCATGCTTCTTTTCATAATGGCAAAACCATATTTCTAGAGGAGAGCAGGGAGCAAGCCCCTCTACAGCTGCACTAGTCTCTGTCTATTTAGGGAGGTTATTCCCCATCCCCATTAGCAAAAGAGCTCATCTATTGAATGTAATTTAATCAACAAATGGAGTTGTCCTTGGCAGGGTATCTTCATTTGAAGAATAACTTCTCTTTGTCAGAGAAGGAGCTGTACAACTGCTTTTATTTGATTGAAAACAATTAGCCCAATTAAATACATAAATGTTTAAGTAAACCCTTTGGACATAGTTCACTTAATAAAAACCAAATAAATGTCCATTCTTAAAGAGAGCAGTAAACTGCTGGGCATTTCACAATGTCTGTTCAGGTTTTCTAGAAAAGAATACTCAAATCCACTTGTACATAAATTAAAGGCATGGTTATTTTTCTGGCAGCCTTTTTAAATGTTGCTTTGCAATGTACACAGAAATGTGTGTGTTTGGCAGGGGTGGAGGGATCTTCACAATATGGGCTATCTCAACACTATTTGGAGTGCCTATTAGTCTAAGGACCTTTCAGAGTGCCTGAAGATATGGAGAATCATTTCTTATCTAGCACACCCACTAAAGCTTAGACTTTTTTCTGGGTTTTTAGCATTACTATTTATTTATTCTCTCTAGTTATGAGCATGTTATGGGGTCAGGGGTTTGTCATGTTTTGGTTAAGCAAAAATTTACATTTAATTGCTAATTCTAGTATGTTTCTGGTGACATTACATTTGACAGTACACAACTCAGCTGCTCCTCAAGAGAGTTCTTGCGGTCCATAAGCTGTATCTGCCTCTTCTTCTTCTTCATTCTCTTGTAATGTAGAGTACATCTTCTGGCTTGCATTTTCTACCTTCAGCCTCAACCATTTTTTCCCCTCACCTTTTGTAACTCTGGAACCAATATCAGTGCTGAACCCCCACCTCTGCTGGCTCTGGTGATCTTTGACCCTGCTCTCCCAACTGCACTCCCATCTTCACCTTTTCTCCTACTAGCAAACCAGTGCAGGGCTCACAGCAGCTCAGATTTCACGAAAGCAGAGTTTGAATGCAGCATGGTTCTTCAGACAATGCATTTCACAGACTCAGGAATAGAAAGCATATCATTGCATCTTAATCAAATTAAATATTCAAATGAAAGCAATAATTACTTAAATTTGTCTTGAGACTTAGTACGATTAAGTCTTTGAAACATCATTTTTGGCCTGTAGGCTATAATGAGTATGCCAGTCTCTAATGACTCAGAAAAGACTAGAGGGTTGGGGTTATCACCAACCAAGAGGTATTTATGAAACATGAGCAGTGTGCTTATTAACTGACCCTCAGATAGTACCTCTTCTTTATAGATGGTTTTGATAACACACCATCAACCAGACACTGACATTAAGTAAAAAAAATCATAGTCAAGCTGCCAATATATGTGGAAAATAGAAGTTTAGTGGCAGAGCTGCCTAGCAGAAATCAGCGCAGCAAATTCCAGCTCTCATTATGATCTGTTAATTAACATGTTAAAATACAATTGCAGCAGATCAGTGAGACCAGTGTTGCTGTCAAGTCTAGGCACATGTAAGACATGTCCTGTGTGCCGTGGGTCCAGAAAACACAGTGAGAATACATGCCTTCCCAGTTCATGCAAGACTCCTCATGGTCCTTACCTGCACCTGGAAGGAAAGTTGCCAGCTGACAGTTTTCACATGGGTTTCTTCACTGACTTTAATGCCAGAGTGACTCAATTTATGCAAATAGCTGACTCATGAGTCTAGACTGAGACAGCAAATGTGGTCTCAGAGACTTTACTTGGATTGCAGACATGACAGTCTTTAAGGTCACAATTTGTAACTGCCCAAGGGCTGTCTTCAAAGAGCTCAGACTAGCATAACACCCATTTCTGTGACGTTGCAGAGAAATAACTTGAAAGGTAACACTCTTCTGCACCAGGGAAGGAACAGGGGATACAAGTTAGAATAACAGGAGCAGAGCTGCTCACATGCTTGGCATAGAAGAGCAGGAACCAGTGTGCATCAGTGAGGTGCTAGCTGGCCTTGCAAAGGGGGTGCTGCTCAATGGGCTGGCCAGGAACTACTTCAGGCTTCTGCACAGGATTGAAGATGGGCAGCAATGAACCTGAGTCATCCCTGCAACAGTTACCATCGAGCTTTGCCCAGTCTTTCAGCTACATCCTTTGAGACACCTTATCATGGAGCTGGGAATCTTTGTTCTGGAACTCTTTTTTTTCTACTAGTTAACTATACATTTCTGTTCTCATTGCTCTCTCTTCTTTGTGGTTAAATCTTTCCATTATTAGGTGAACAAAAAACTTGCAGGAACTTTTTACACTTTATTGAAAGGAAAATTTAATATCAATAGCACAGAAAGATATTAGGGTTCAGAATAACAAGGTAAAGTTTCTAGAACACATTACACATCCCTTGAGCAACACCATAGGTGGTTGCTGATAAGACATCAGTGGCACTGTAGTAAAGGGTGCTGATATCGGTTGTGAGAATTTTTGGTCCTCTGCCAGATCAAATGCACTCAAAACACCACAGGAATTCTGTAGGGGAGGGTGGCCTGGACCATCTCTCCCAAAGCAATATTTTTTATCTTTCAGCTTCAATTCATTTGCATATCTTGACAAGAAACACTTCTGAGATGGAGACAAGTTTCCTTACTCCTGAAATCTGACAGAAACATCAGTGTAAAATCAAGAGAGAATCCACTATTCTTTGCACTGAGATTACTGTCAGGCCCTGGACAAGTCCTGCACACACAGATATGGAAAGAATTTCTAAGATTAACTAAGGTTTAGCTTGCAGGGGCTGGAAATGGGGAGGTCTGTGTGCTTGGGCGCAGAAGCTCTCAAGTTGCAGGGGGTCAAGGTGCTCAGTCCCTCCTGTTCCTTCCGGAGGATTGCAGATCCCTCTCTTCCTCAAGTGACACAGGATCAGAGAGCACTTATAGACAAGGGTATCAGCAATTGCATCGATCCTTCCAGCTAAACAAGGACCTGGATGTTCACTCACACATCAGATCCTGATCATACACATTGCTTAATCCTTAGGTTGCTGCTGTTTCCTTGTTTTCTAGAGCCCTCTCCAGAGAGAGCATGTGTATGAGCTTGTATGGTGGTTTGACAGGGGGTCTGGCTTTTTGGTTGTGGTAGGGGCCAGAAGGATGGCTCCTGTGAAAAGCTGCCAGAAGCTTCCACAGCTGTCCAGCCAGGGCCTATCCCTGATGGCTCTGAAGATGGACATGCTGCAAGCCATAGCTGGACCAATTAGAGAAGAAGATAACACCTCTGTGACAACATATTTAAGAAGGAGTCACAGTAGTACACACACGTGCGCCAGTAGATGTAGATAGGCAGAGAAGAAGGAGTACAGCACGTAGAAGAAACCACAGATACGGACACAAGCAAAGTCAGCCAAGAAGAAGAAGGATGGGGAGGAGGTGCTTCAAACATCAAAGCTCAGAGACATTTACACAGCCTGTGGTAAGGACTGTACTAATGCAGCATTCCCCTGCACTCTGAGGATCCAGGGAAGGAGCCGATATCCACCCACGCTGGAGCAAAAGGGTAGACTCCTACAGGAGGGACTTTGGTCTGGTGAGGGTCGAGGCGGATCATGAGGCCTTTGCTCCTGGGAACTCGGGGAGTCATTTGTGGCAAAAAAGCCTTGTTTC